>SPJY01033614.1:378675-428831 GCA_005191435.1 Raddia distichophylla | reverse complement strand
GGGGTGCAGAGCAGAGCGCACGGAGAGAAGTAGAGAACGGATGCTTTTGTGTTGTAATTCAGGAATTGCCTTCCTGAGACTACGAATAGGCATTAGAATCATGTGGATTGTTTAATTTAGTGCCGTGCATTGTGTCTAATTGATGGTAGATTTTGGAAATTTTCATGTTTTCTGAATATGTGTGTATTACAAATCAAATCAAATCTTCATTGTGCCTAATTGTTTTCAGTTGAACATAGGTGTAGTATCGCCTTTTCTATAAGATGAAATAATAAACTTCATTAATTGCAGAGTCACCTTTCCTTTCAGTTGAACATAGCTAATTCACTGCTTCCTCCCCCAGATGGTTTCACACCCAAAACTCGACAATTCAGCATGCTGTAGAGAGGTCGGAAGCAGGCAGGTTGCAGCTCGTTGAGCTGTACTCCAAATCTGGTGTGTGGTCATGTGTGCTGTCATAGACTGATATACCTGATCAGATCAAATTAAGGGAGGTGCATGATAGGCCGGCAGATAGTGTGTGACCTAGATCAATGTTTAGGTCTCCATGCTCCTGATTATCAGATTGGTCTCGAAGGTTTCTTTGTTCAAATAATTAGTAGAAAGTTTACGTTGTGCTTAATTATTACGGAGGAGATGATGTGCTGCATTTGTAATCTATACGACTATTGCAATAAATTAGAGGAAAATTTCAAGGAAATCGAGATAGAAATGCATTTTGGCTACCTCTAATATGTTTTAGGATGAAATTCAACAATAAAATTTAATTATTGAGGTCTTGGAAGTGGGTCGACCCTTTTGACCCATTGGGTCAAATGCATGATCCAATGGGTCGACCCATTGACCCTTTTTTTAGCAATGGATCACATGGATCGGTTCCAAAGTATCGAGGATCAACCCATTCCCACCCCTAGCTGAAATGACTGAACTTCGAGAGCTTCTCGAGGTAGTCTTGTGATTCGGATACATTTCGTTTGACTTGATTTTTAAAGCGTTAGAACCCACCTTCAAAACAGCGAAAAAAGGACTAAAACACTCAAAGCATATGTGTTTTCAAAACGTAGATAAGTCGTTAAGCTGTTAAGCCGTTAAGCTGTTAAACTGAAAAGAACTGGGCCTAAGTCTTCGATTGATCAATTTGCTCATGTTGCCTCTGGTTTGAAGACTAACCCTCGGGGACCTCCTATGTGGGTCCCTGAGTCACAAAAGTGATCTCTTCTTAATACAGGTGAACTACCAAAATGGAGGGTGTCATTGGATCGTTGACAGTGGGTATATCCAATACATGACCGGCAACCTCCGGTTATTCACCTCAATGGTGGAGGATGGCTCAAACCCCCCAAAGGTCACTTTTAAAGACGGAAGCAAGGGCAAGGTAATTGAAGCCAGAAAGGTAGCAATCTCTACGGATCTCTTAATTGACAATGTGCTGCTGGTAAACACTCTGAACTACAATCTACTTTCTGTTGCTCAGATTTATGATTTAGGTTTTCATTGTAACTTCTCATCTGAGTGATTGTTGGTTCTAGATCAAAGGCTTTCATTTTAAAAACTTGTTTCTTGTGAACTTCAATGAGTCTGCAGCATCCATCTCGGTTTGCCTCTCTGCCAAAGTCTCACTTGGTTGGTTTTGGCATAGGCGCCTTGAGTATGTCGGCATGAGAAACTTAAAGAAACTTTTTACAAAAGAGTTGGTTCTTCAGGTGAAAGATGTGGCATTCGAGAAGGATAACTTTGTTCGGCATGTCAAGCCAGTAAACAAGTGGCAAGCGCTCATCTTGCCAAGAATGTCATGTCTACATCCCAATCAATTTAGCTCTTGCACATTGACCTTTTTAGGCCAATAAAATATATGAGTATTGGGGGTAAACTCTCTACTCATAGATGATGACTACTCTCGATACACTTGGGTAATATTTCTTCCAGACAAAACCCCAACTGGAGATGTTTTCAAAAAATTTATAAAGAAAGGTTAAAACAAATATGACTGTACCCTCAAGAAGGTGATAAGTGACAATGGAACCGAGTTTACTAATACTTCCGTCGAGTTGTTCTGTTATGAGCTAGGTATTGACCATAAGTTCTCAGCCACTTACACTCCTAAGCAAAATAGAGTGGTTGAGAGGAAGAATAGGACACACATCGAGATGGCAAGAACAATGCTCAATGAGTTTGGGACTTCTGAGGTCTTCTAGGCTGAGGAAATCAACACAGCCTGCCACTGCATTAATAGGCTGTACCTTCACAAGTTTCTGAAGAAGACATCGTATGAGCTGCTTGTGCGAAGATGACCCAATGTCTCCTACATCAGGTTCTTGGGATGCAAGGCCTACATCAAGAAGAAGAGGGAGCATTTGGGTAAGTTCCAGAGCAGAGTGGACATTGGGATCTTCTTGGGGTATTTCAGGGTGTTCAATGAAGCAAGTGGTTAAATTAAAGAATCGTGTGATGTAAAGTTTGATGAGTCAAACGGCAATTAAGGGCAGCATGAGAACTTGGATGATGTTAGTGGAGAGTAGCTGGCAAGGGTAGCTGAGCAGATAGAAGTTAAAAATGTGAGACCAGTTGAAGCTCCAAAAGAGGTTGAGATAGTTGCACAGCCTTCTCAGTTGATCAGGACCCATCATTCCATTTCTCGAGATCACCCAGCTGATCATGTGATTGGGGACTTGACTCAAGGTGTGCAAACAAGGTCAAGAACTGCTAACTTCTATGAGCATCATGCTTTTGTGTCTCAATTGAAGCCAAAGAAGGTGGAAGAGGCATTGGCTGATCATGACTGGATCAATGTCATGCATGAGGAGCTGTACAACTTTAAGAGAAATAAAGTCTGGACAACCGTATAGCGTCCCAAGGATTGCAATGTGATTGGCACCAAGTAAGTATTCAAGAACAAGACAGATGAATTTGGATTGGTTGTCAGAAACAAGGTAAGACTTGTGGCTTAGGGTTTCATTCAGGTCGAGGGTGTGGATTGTGGAGACACTTATGCTCCTGTGGCCAGACATGATGCAATTAGGCAGCTTATGACATTCTCCACTTGTCAAAACATCACTTTGAAGCAAATGAATGTCAAGAGCGCCTTCTTGAATGGCTACATTGAGGAGCAGGTCTATGTTGAGCAAACTCCAGGATTTGAAGACCCAAAGCACCCCGATCATGTGTACAAGTTGTCCAAGGCTTTATATGGGCTGAAGCAAGCTCCCAGGGCTTGGTATGAGAGACTCAGAGACTTTCTCATCTACAAGGGCTTCAGTATTGGGATAGTGGATTCTATATTCTTCACTTAGGTGGATGATGGACATTTGTTCCTGTGCCAAGTCTATCTTGACAACAACATCAAATGGTACAAAAGTTCAATGAGATGATGGCTGCAGAGTTCGAGATGTCGATGATTGGAAAGCTGAACTTCTTCTTTGTTTTCCAAATCAAACAACTCAAAACTAGAACATTCATAAGCCAATAAAAGTACACTTTGAACCTCCTCAAGCGCTTCGATATGCACGGATGCAAACCACTCCGAACACCAATGGGTACAAGCGGCCACCTTGACCTCGACATAGAAGGTAACCCTGTTGATCCCAAGCTATACTGTTTTATTATTGGTGCATTGCTTTAATTGACAGCATTTAGACCGGATATCATGTTTAGTGTGTGCATGTGTGCTAGGTACCAAGCATCCCCTAAAGAAATGCATTTGAAAACTGTTAGAAAGATTTTTAGATATCTAAAATTCACTTCTAGTATAGGTCTCTGGTTCCCTAAGGGTGCGCGATTTGAGCTCCTTAGCTATTCTGACTCAGATTATGCCGAATGCAAGATTGATGGCAAGAGCACTTCTGGGGCCCATCACCTTCTCCGTAGATGTCTTGTTTCGTGGACTTCAAAGAAACAGAACTTTGTGGCGTTATCTATTACTAAGGCTGAGTACATAGCGGCAGAGAGTAACAGTGCTCAAATCCTTTTCCTGACACAATTCTTATATGACGTTGGCGTAAAACTTGATCATGTACCTCTTCTGTGTGACAATAAGAGTGCTGTTAAGATAGCCAGCAATTCGGTCCAACATTCGCGCACCAAACACATAGACGTTCGACATCACTTCCTTAGGGATCATGTGATGAAGGACGACGTCGTGATTGGATCTGTGCGGACGGAGGATCAGCTTACTGATATCTTCACCCAACCACTGGATGAGGTACGATTTTGCAAATTAAGAAATAAGTTGAACATACTAGATATGTCAAATGTGATCTGAGCTAGCCGTGGGGCTATGTGTATGAACCTGGCAAAAACTTAGCGTTTGTGACAGTTGACTGAGATTTGGTTGTTATACTTAGTTTAATTTGTGCACTCTTATGAATTTATATGATTTCAATAGCTTGCTCTCATGAATACTATCACTTAGCCCAATACATGCTTAATTCTAATTCATTATGCAAACTGTCCCATGGAGCATGTGCTAGGCAAACACAAAGCCTTTATTGCCTCTGTGTTGCTCAAACTTCATGTGAATGATCTTGTATATATCGATCTAGGCATGCCGTCAACTTGTTAATATTCTCTTGCCATGACTAGATAAGAGTAACCTTTGAAATGTTAAACAAAACTTGAAAATGTGTAAAATGTCAAATAAGGTCAACCAAAAGGGGTTATACATGTCTCACCAATGTCTTCCCAACGAGATGGCTTGCCATTACACTAGGCATGAACTTGGAGAGTTTTGGATCACCAAGATGTTGAATCCTTCAGTGTAATGCTGGGCAACATCGCCAAATGTTTCAGACATGGCAAATTTGAGAAAACTTGAGCCAAATGAATTTTTTTTTTTAAAAAAAAACTTGCTCAACACATGCTTTTATAAGTCTTAGATTTAAAAATGGTGAGGACTTGTGCAATGAGATGTTCTTGTTTAGCAATTGTATGCAATGTGATGTCTATTGTTGGCTTAAGCATATTTAGGCACTAATGGCTTTGGTTCACCCAAATCATGCTTTAGGTCCTTAATTACTTGAACTTCATTACAAATCACCTTTTATAACTATATGTGACATGTTGATCAATAGTAGCATGGAAATGAAATGTGGTGGATCACTTGTGCCATCTGATTTTGTATAACTCTCAAAGCTCATGAAATTAACCATTTATTTTGCTATGCATATTGCTCATGTTGTCGTGATTCTTGCTTGCGTCTATGCCCTTTGTTGATGATTGATGCCAAGAGGGAGAAATAATTGCAAATCTTGATCTTGGCTAGGGAGAAATTATGAATTTGTGCTTTATTGCTTCATATTTGCCGAAATGGTTGTTGGGGAGTGAATTGTGCATGTGAGGGGTGAGATGTGAGAACTTGGCTTGAATTGAATTGTTCACGCACTTGATGTGTTATTTCTCAATACTCTATGTATTGATCTAGGACGAGCTAGGTGTTAGATTGTCATTGCCCTGCATTTCAATTCTGATACCTAGTTGCCATCTCAAGTGAAGTAATGCCATTTATTTTGGTATCTCTCATATGCATGCTTTAACTGAACTCAATTCATATTCATATGTGCTTGGTTGGAACTAATCCACTGCACCAGACACATATTTGCTTGTTGAGATGACTATACAGGAAGATTTGCAGGTGTTGTCATCAATTATCAAAAAGGAAGAGATTGTAAGAGCAAACTCCCTAGGGGATTATTTGATTTTGGTAATTGATGGCAACTGGGCGGTAGAGCTAAATCACGCCAAGATTAAGGACATTTGTTTTCTAGTTCTTTTGATTTTTTGCGTGTGTAGCCTAGGGCCATCATGCCTGTCGATCGTTGTATCTCTGCCTGTAGGGTCCCATAGAGCACATTTCCGGTCTCTTATCCTAATTCGTCTTTGAGAGAGTACGGGATAGGTCCAGGGGATTCTAGGGGGTAGCCAGCTGTCCGAAATTTCGTAGCCGCTAAGTGACAAAACCAAACATTTCCTGTGGGCGCAAAACTTCCCGCCTAAGTGTCCAAAAGTTCCCGCCGAGTTCACAAGTCGACAAACATGACACAAACCCTAGGCAAGATATCAAGGGAGAAAGGGATAGCCAAAAACGAAGTGGGCTGCAAAAAATAGTCCCGTCGGACTGGGTCCGACGGATGAGCGTGTGAGCGGCTAAGTCTCTCAAAATGCAACCCTACTGTAGGACTGGGTCCGACCACCGTCCGATTGGGTCCGACCAAGCCATCAACTCCTAGCGACTAAGTTCCAAATGAAACCTTCTATCGGACTGCGTCCGACCACCATCGGACTGGGTCCGACCAGGCCACTCCCAAAATAAAACACTTCATTGGACAGGGTCCGACTGCATCACGGGAAATTCAATCTGGGCCATCCATTCTTAAGGTTTCGCCTTGTACCTATAAATATGAGCCACTAGCACGGGAATCTTGAGAGAGCCTCATTTAGCAGCCACCCTTTGCCCTAGCCACCCTAGAGAGCTCCTCCTATGGTGTTCTTCACTCCCAAATTCAAATCCATCATGAGAGCTTGAGAGATTGAGTGAGAGAGATTGAGGGAGGAGTGAGGAATAATAAGAGAGCATCCCCTAGTCTCCTCCTCATTGCACCAACGGTCCGTGCCCTCTTCCTTGGTTGACTTGCCATCCTCCATGGTGGGATGAGGGTTGGGTGAGTTGCGGTGTCTCCGGTCTTGTGCTCTTGGGATTTTTGCCACCGGGAGACGTCGTCACTGCCAAGCTCCGTCTAGTATATCTCAAGTAAACCCTTCTCTGAGAAGGTCACCATGCTTCCTACGGTGTTTCCTCTCCGTCCGTCGGAGTGTGCAAAGCCCGCCATCGCGTCGACGGACAACTTACTTCCCAAGGTGCTCTTCTACATTGCGTTGGAGCTCTACTAAATCCTCGGTGTGTTCAAGGTCGGCTTCGCGTGTGAAATCGTTGTTTCGGGGTCCTTTACGTGTGGAGGCTATCGATTTGTGTGAAGGTTTGGAGCTCACCTACCATATGTTGGTGAAGAGCTACCACCGAGTGGATTGAGGGTTAGGGACGATAAAGTCCCGGCTTCCTTGACCGGAAGGTTCCTCTACGTGAGTAGGTGTTCGGTAAAAAGATCGGTTTGCGCCTCTTTGTCTCATTTACTTACCGCATCTTCATATCCACTGTCCGCGAGTGCCTTCGTACCTACTATATTTGTGTAGGAATTCACGCGCTAGATGTGTGTCTTAACTTGTCTAAGTGACTAAGTGCAACAAAAGTAAAAATTGAAATAGTCTGATTCGCCCTTCCTCTCGCCCTTAGGTTCCTTCAGCGGCCACGACGACAACGGTGACGATGACGCGCAGGATTGCGACGACGATGATGACGGCAGCGACGACAACGCGCGGCGTCATGGTGTTGGTGACGACGCGCAAGGCAGCGACGGTGATGACGACGATGGCAGCGAAGGTGATGGTAGCTACAAGCGGCATAGCAATGACAAGTGTTTCTCCACGCCCTCGCCATCGTCAATGGCAGCAACATCGATGACGACACCCTCGTGGCCAATTGCACTGCACGGCACCGAGTCGGCGATATTTTTTTCCTTATAGTTTTTTTCGTTGTTCGTATATTTTTGTTCTACTCGTATATGGCTAATGCCATGACTAGGATAGTTGGATTATAGTATTTTGCCATATACATTATCGTAAACTTGCATACAAATTGTAGTTCTTTTATGATACTAAAAAAAATTTAGTATCGAGTCTGGTCTAGTTTGGTTTGTAAAAAATGTAAGGAATGCAATGGTGAAAACCGTTCATTAGTCTGAGTTTTTAATTAAAAAATGTGACAAAAACTATCAAAAAAGATGTTTACATGGCTACTTAATGCGTTCACACGTAAATTACGGGATACATGCAACTCCCATGCAACTGTAGGTTTGATATTTTTTTGTCATTCAATCGATAGTTTCTTTCCACTATCATTATAGTTTTTTTCCTCCAGTGCAATGCAATTGCAGATTTGATAGTTTTCTCCCGTGCTTTCGATAGTTTTTCCATTTTGTAGACAAAACGATGAAAATGCTATGAAAAACCATAATGTTAATGGAAGTTTACTATAATATGCACGACAAAAACCGTAATTTGTGAAAAACTGCTACAAGAAACCATTGAAATGATAGTTACAACCAGCAGTCGTAGTTAATACATTCCATTTTTCGTGGAAAGGGATGTTTAACATTCGTTTGGTGGGATTAATGGCGGGCTAACTACGAGTTGGTACCACCACGTCACCTTGTTGAGGGAAACGACTGTAGCACTGAATAGCGCCACCGTGTGTCGGTGTGTGTAGTTACTAGTCGCAGCACAAGAGAGGATCCCAGATATTGACTAAAAATCAGGGAAACATCCAGATACAATTTACACATTTTCCACAATGATGTAATATAAAGAGAATCCTAGATATTGACTAAATTACCAAATCTTCCACATTCTTTAACCTTGAATGTGTCATATAAAGACTTAGCCACATGTCCCTTCATTCTTAGAGGGCAGAATCTATTTCTTGCAACGAACATCCATCAACTATGTGTATAGCTATTTTGCTGGTCCATGAAGCAAGCTCATCAAAACTCTTGGAGTTTTCCATTTATATTTTTTACATATTTGAATTAAATTTTTGAATAAGACGAATGGTCAAAGACGTGTCCAAAAGTCAACGGCGACTTCTTTTTATGACCGGAGGTAGTATTATGGAACTCCCGTGAGGCAAAATCGACGGTTTTTTTAGCCCGATATAGTTTGTGAGAAAATGATGAGTTTTCTGCTAAAAAACTAGATATACTTTTTTGGTGTATTATTTAGTTATTTTAGACCGGGAATCCAAACGAACGAGATTTGTTAGTTGGAAAACATATTAATATCTGAAAATTCCGGATCTGTTTTGTCTCCACTTTTTAAATACCGCATGACCTTCCCTACCCTTCCCTTTGTATCTGGATGGTAGTTTCAATGGAGACGACGTGCGGCGCAGCAGCAACGACAAAGCATGGTGTGGCGGCGGCGGCGGCGATGATGATGGCGATGCGTGGTGCTGCAACGACAATGATGGTGACGCGTGGGACGGCGATGGCAACGCGCAGTATGGCGACGGTGACTGTGTCGACGGCAGCGGCGTGGACGCTAACACTCCCGTGACCAATCGCACTGTATGACGACAAGTCGGCGATAGTTTTTTGTTACAGTTTTTCCAAAGTTCAGATATGATTGTTTTACCCGATATAGTTAGTGAGGCAAAAAACTATCGCCCTAATACTCCTTTTACATTTTTTTCCATCGTAATTTTTATAAAACCTCGAATTGAAAAACCGTTTTCACCATTATATATTTGACATGTTTACGAACAAATCGAGACTGGTATCATCATATAAAAAATATCCATACTATAATTGGAATAACACTTTACTACATCTCAGCACTTTACTATATCGTATTATGTTATATCGACGGAGCTGGTAAAGTAGTAACTACTAAATGTACGGATAGAATACTGTACACAGGCAAGTAGTAAAGTACTACATAGAATATAGTAAGCTTGCTCATGATTATAGTAAAACACAATTTTCTAAAGTGAGACCGGTCTAGTTTTGTTCGAAAAAGTGTTAGGAACACGATGGTGCAAATGGTTTATGAATCGGAGCTTTCAATAAAAAAAATTATAGTGGAAAAATCAAAAAATTATGAGGTGTGCAAGATGTTATGCATCATTGGGAGGAGGGGAGGGCTCACGTGGGGAGGGGGACACGTGTCGCGATCTAAATGTAAAATACTCTAGAGAACATTTTATCAGTGCTAATTAAACACTGTGTTTAATGGATTAATCACAATACGTTTAATGTATTAAACACTGTGATTGTGGACAACGTGGGCCCCGGGTATTTACCTAGAAGGCCCACACAACAGCAAACGGGGCGGCCCGATCTGACTGGACGGAGATGGATATCACTCGAACTACACGTAGCTTGGATGCCAAGGATAGTTATGAGTATAGAGCTTAATCCCGTTTGATTAGGAGATTCGTATCTATAAATACTGGTGCATATACATGCTATACACTCTAGACATAGGATCCGGTGTAAACTGGATATAATCGTGTAACTTTATCCCCCCTACACTATATAAAGGGAGGGGTAGGGCCATAGTATCATCATTTCATCTAATTTTCTCCACAGCATACGATCTCGAGAACTCCATTGTAATCGAGATCTCCACATAATCCAAGAACAGAGTACTAGGGTGTTACCTCATCATCGAGGGCCTGAACCTGTTTAAAAAAGTCTCCCTGTCTTGTGTTTCCATCTAACTTGAGATCTTGAGCAACCCGTCTAAACTCTATTTTCGACAAGTACCCCCAAGGTTACGCCCGTCGACAGTTGGTGCATCAGGTAGGGCAGCGTCAAGATCATCACCAAGTTTGATGGCATCTTCAAAGTTGCCGAGGACCGTCTTCATGCCGGGACAGGCGTTCCGCTTTGGAACCCTAGATTTCTTCACAGACAGCATAGGCAACCTTCGTCTCTCCAATCCAGGCGAGATCCAATTTGAAGAAGGTACCATCACTTTACCATCCTTGCTTCCATTTGGACTAATGAATTATGTGGCCGCCTTCTCCAAGTCAATGAGCGAGCAACTCCTTCTCGTACCTACATCCGATATAAACAAAGGAGAACTCGGCACCAACACTTCCCCGGACTCGGACGAGATCCAATCTGGGGGAAGCTTCAGTACCTCAGCTCGGATTTCCCTTCAGACTCCGAAACTCTGCTGCCACCTTCGCGCAGATCTTTCCTGAACTCGGATCAGGAGGTGACCAAGTTGAGAATCAACACCAAGGGTAGATTGAAGCAATCCAATCAACCCTGACTCAGTTCGTAGTTGTCATCAATGATGGCCAACCTCTTGGACAGAGCGAGCAAGTCAGCTTCTCCCACATGGATTCTGAGTCGGAAGGCAACACTGAGGTTTGCAAGTACAATGAAGTTTTCATGCTCGGTGCCGGCGACCTTCGCACTACTCAGCGCGCTAGAGGCGAAGTGGCCGCTGTTGAGGCAACTGAAACCGAGCAGCGCTGAGGAGAGGACCAAGAGCGAATGTGCCAGCTTCGAATCCGAAGCCGCGACATACAAAACAAGTTGTGGGCGATAAAACTGAGGGAGCATGAAGTCTACACGAACGACCATACCGCAACGAACGCGGCTACCACAGTCGGCGCAACGATGACCTCACCATGAGCACCGCCAGCCAGCACGTGAGCCACGTATCCATCGGCACCTGCATCACAGAGATGGGTTCAAACCAAACACTTACCTTCCACTGCGAGGTTAGCTTCTCAAAACATCATCATCATCAAAAATCAAGTGCATGAAGATCATAAAAAATCAATCCAGCCACAAGAATTGTCCTGACACGAGTCCGTCAGATAGGGTCCGGAATGCTCTACAAATGTACTTCAAAATATCACTAAAGTAATACACCATCACATATATTCATCATGCATCTCAACAAACTCTAACAAACTCCACCTTAGCGAATATAACTTCACCACCAAAAGCTTAAAACGTCCCGTATGAATACCCGTGTACTCGATTTGTTTTGATACTTTGCAGTTTACTGAGAACCATCCAACGAGTCTGACTTGGCCTCTCAGACCTACCTCCTTTTGGAATGGACACCGCTAACCAATGAATCTTGGCTTCTTCATGATTCCACCTGCAATAGTACTCCCTACGCCAAGAATTATCAAATCTATTATAGCTTATACAAATGTGACATTACCCTTTCCCTGATCATTACAGTCTTGCGACCTTTTGGCCCTTCCCTCTATAATAGCCTAGAACATCATCCCATCATATTAAGGTCTAGAGCAAAATCAAATTTTTTCTTAGTCTTGACATATGCTTCACACCCTAAAATATCCGATCAACTCTGTCATCCATCATGATCTTTGATGGCTTCTACTCCAATAGCATGACGAATCGTGTCACCCAAGTAGCTAGGCCAATCCATAATCATCATCCTTGTGCAAAGAGAACCACTCTTTCCTGTGTGGACATGAACAAGACCAACCAAATTTAACATCCACGCTCCAGTTGACTGCATATTTGATACTTGACATGAGGTCACCACTGCTGCCATGTAACTCACTTTTAGCTACCACATTAGCATTGATTCCTTCCTTTTTGATGGTCCAATCTCCATCCTCAATCCATATTAGATCTCTAGTTTCATCACTGAACACATTTCCACCTTGAAAAGATTTCTGCCTAACTGCTTGATTTGTTCACTTCTTGTCATAGATCGTCACTGACAAGATCACAAGCCAGCCTAACTTGCACTTTTTAAACCATTTCAAAACCTTCTCGAGGGCAGAACCTACATATCATGCCCCTGCATCCCATGCCTTGTTCTAAAACCCGCGCTTACAACAGCTTCTTGTTAAATTTACAGACATGAGTCTTCTTAGCACTAAAAAACCCACTTTTATTATGCCTCTTGATCCCTTTGAATCTGATTATTCAGTGATAAGAGTGATAGGGGACCCTAATCTACTCCCTCCGTCCATAATTAATCTACGTATTTCTTTTTAATTTTTTCCAGAATCGATCTACATGCAAAGAAGCCATTACTAGTTTCTCTCGCTGCATCCGTTAATTTTGTGGGCAAAGTGAATGGATAATGCATTCCCCAGACAATCCTAAATAATCCAGCGTAAAAGCATGTACAATGGTTGAGACAACAACCATCTCTAACCATTGCCATGTCACTTATAGAGAAGACTTAGAGACAACTCATACAATGGTAGAGATCGATTAGAGACAACTGCACATTTTTTTTATGACACTTAATCACACACAAGATTTCTTAATTCGCGTGTAGAGTCATCTCTAGCATTGGAGACGGCTCAACTCTTTTTGCACACCCTCTCTCGTTCACATCATTATCTATCCTACATGGCAAACCATATAGATGGCTTAGAGACAACTAATGTGTACCATTGTACATGCTCTAATACATTTGCATGCAAACGATGCAGCTTTCCATTTTTTTCTCTAACCGATACACCTTTCCAATTTTTTTCCCATGATTTTCTCATCGCCAAAACACCGGCGCACTCCCCCTAGCTTTACTTCGCATGTGAATAAATGCAAATACGGAGAGGGATTTTTTTCCTTGGTCTGGGTGCCCCATCCTGAGGGCATGTACAAAGGCATTAATTAACCCGTCGCTTAAATATGATTTGGCAAAAAACTGATGACATGGTGGAAAATTTGGGAGAAACGAGGAAGAGGCAACTCTTCACGGTGAGCCGTCTCTGGGTAGGAACTCTGGTGCTATAGAGACGGGAGTGCTCCCGTTGTAGGCATTGAGTTGTCTCCACCCCCAAATCGACCTGATCTGATGCAATTTCCACCCCTTGGCACCAAATCGAAACATTCAGAGGTGCGAAATGGTGGGAGGGCGACCGGAGGAACGCTCCACACCCCCATCGACCCGTCGCCCGTTGTTTCCCATCCACCGCTGCCGCCGCCTCAGCCCATTCCCCCTCCACAGCCGCCGCTGCGCCACCCGTTCCCCCTCCACCGCCGCCGCTGCCGCCGCCCACCATTCCACCTCCACAGCTGCCACCCGTTCCCCCATTACGGTCGTCGGCGCCACCCTTGGCATCTCCGGCACCGCGGGTTCCTTCCCAATCTGCATGCGCTTCGGCCCCTTCATAGCCGGCGGCGCACAAGGCCCCTTCGCGTCCTCCAGCTTGGGCTTCGGTCCCTCTATAGCCGGCGCCGTCCATGTCCCCGCTGCATCCGGTGCCGCCCATGGAGCATCTGCATTTGGCGTTGCCCATGGCCCCTCTACAGTAGACGTCGTCCATGGAGGACGCCCGAATTCTCGATCAACACTACAGGACATGCTACAAAGGTAAAGCTGTAATTCCCTCTCCTTTGAACTTACCAATGTCCTCACATTTTGTCATGTTAGTTCAATATCCTTGAGCTCAATTTCATCCAGATTACATTGAGTGCCCAACTCATGTAACTAATAGCAAAGATTCAACAGAAAACAGTTAAAATGTATGTTACTTTTGAATAGTGGCTATAATTAGACCTGTTCAAATGCCGGGCCGGGCCGGGCCTGGAAAAGCCCGGTTCCAAAAAACCAGGCCCGAGCTCGGCCTGGCCCGGGGCGTCGGGCTCGGAAACTGGGCCCGAGCCCAGCCCAAAGCCCGGTGGCCCGGCCCGGCCCGGCCCGGCCATGGCTTAAATCGACGAAAAACCGGGCCCGACCCGGCCCGACCGCCGGGCTTCGGAAACGAGGCCCGAGCCCAGCCCGATGCACCGGTCGGGCCGAGCCAGGCTTTTTCGGGCCGGGATCGGGCCGAGTTGCTGGGCCGGGCTTCCCGTGATCAGGTCTAACTGTAATGAAGTAATAAACCTTACTTTCTGAGTAGCGTCAAATGATTCTTTCTGAGCAAACTCTTTAAGTTTTTGAAGATGTTGTAGTTTGACCCTCAAACTTTCAATCTCAAGATTCAGGTCATCCTGTTTAACACAAATACTTGATAAGATAAATACCTGTTCAGGAGAATGTTTCAAATGAAGAGAATAATTTACTGCTATTACTTGATAAGATAAATACCTGTTTAGGATAATGTTTCAGATGAAGATAATAATTTACTGCTATTACTTGATAAGATAAATACTTGTTCAGGAGAATGTTTCACATGAAAAACGAATTATAGCTATTACTTGATAAGATAAATACCTACTCAGGAGAATGTTATAGATCTGTTACAAGTAAACATATTGTGACAAATAAACAATGCACTCTGATTTGGTTACCTGGTAACCTTTGTTTCAGTTCTGGTAGATTTGTTAGTCTTTTGAATGGCAAAATTCCCACTTTGTTGGAGGACTATCATAATTTACGCACATGTGAATGAGCAACGGCAGGACAAACCAGCTTCACCATCAGTTGTAGAGGATGAGCTTATGCAAGTCAATAGTAACAATGGAAATAAAGATGTTAGGACTGACAAGCGAATGCTCTGGACATAGAAACAAGATGTTAGAGTGGTATGGTTTTCTGAATTGCTTTTCTGAATTACATGGCAACTTATTGTTAATTTTAATATGTAATTCATGGTTCTAATTAACATGTTCAGATGAGTGCATGGCTGAAACACTCCATCGACTCAATAAGTGGCAATGACAAAAAAGCGATAAATATTGGGGAGACGTTGTTGAAGAATACAACTTGACCACAGAGGAAAGTAGATGGAGGACCAAAAGGTAAGTAAAGGAGAGGTTGCACAAGGTTAATAGATGGACTAACACATTCCATGATACTTGGCCGAAGGTTAGAAGAATATATACTAGTGGCTATTCCGATCAAATGTGGCTAGACAAGGCACACAAGATGTATGAGGAAGATAACCAAGGGGCTTGTTTTGTGCTAATGGATGTGTGGTATATTGTTAGAGATCAAGCAAAATGGATTGCTTACAACAACAATAAACAAACTAAAAGGAAGAAAGTGGGCAATGGAGACGCGGAAAGAGAAAATTTTGAAAATGTATAACTCCCTCACCCAAAAGGACTAAAAGCATCTAAAAGCGATGCACATGAAGCGAAAGGGAAGTCAAAAAGAGTCAGCAATAGATGTTGACCTCGACAAGTTTGAACAGATTCAAAATGATGGTCATACCAAACTTATGAAGGATCTTGAAATGCAGCAAAAGCTATCTGCCGATAAGGTTGAGTCAGCAAAGATTGATCTTCTTGCAACAAAGGACAAGAAGGTTAGAAGGATGCCAAATTATATAAAAAGGAATCCAAGATGCTGGAAACTTATAGATGTTTGCTCACACAAGACACAGCTGGGATGGTAGATGACATTGGATTCGAACATGTTGTTGCGTTAAGTGTTTGAGGTTGAAGCTTTTTCCTGAATTACAATGAAATGCACCGACGTTTTTGAGGATGTAATGTTGAATTACTATTTGGTACTGCTATGTTTAATATTTGCACTTTGACATGGCTAAATGCCTACACGAGTACTCAGGCATAATAACTTAGACCTTCTGTACTGTTGTTTGGTTATAGAAATGTCATTGCCTGCATTTCCCATTCTGGACTTGTTCTGGACATCATTTTCTTTTTCTTTCTTGAGATCTTTACTAATCTGAACATGCAGTACTATAGCCCACGTGTAAATTTGTTGAATTGTATTGCATTCTTGTAAATGAGCCTTTCCCTTTTATGTGACAGCATTGTTGCTATGATAGAGAGGACTATTGCATTTTGAACATGTATTCTAGACTTGGCTCACCCTGTAGAAAAATTGGCAGGGTTTGGTTACCTGATTGCCTCGTTTCTAGTATGTAACTATATGCAAGGAATATTACAGGAACAGTGACCATTGTGTATCTTCTGTTCATTTCTTGTATGTAGTGTGGACTGAATGGTTTAATTTGAACGTGAATTAGTGCATGAGCCTAATATGAACATAGGTTATTGTAGTGTGGATTAATCTGAACATAGACTATTGTAGTGTGGACTAATCTGAACATAAAGTACTCCATGTGCCTAATTTGAACACAAGCAACATCCTCTCCAATAAAAATCGTAGCCACCAAAGGGTACCTCAGCACTCTTGCCTTGGCAGTCCCACCTAGCCAATAGCCATGTCCGATGAAGAGGAAGGTTCTTGTTGGTGATTCATAAGTAGCCCACCCCTAGATGGGCCTTGGGCTGATTCCGTACCGGCCCATCAAGCGTACAAAGGGCCCAAAAGAACGCCCTTGGCCGTACTAAAGGAAGCGTCTAGCCTGTCAGGATCTTCCCCGGGCTTGACCAAGTCAACCGCGCCTCCCTAAGTCCCAACCAGGAGCATGGCACGTCTCCCGGGCTATCCTTAGCCCGAGAGAGGGTCCCGTGGGTAGTCCACCTATCTGTGGGCAGGTGGCGATAACTGTCATGTCCCACCACACTTCCCTGGCCTTGACCGGGAAGAATTGTGTCTCCTCGGGATTCCGCAGCCCGAGGAGAAGCGCGCGGGCAGCTTGCTCTGTCGTTTACCCTCTTGGGTAGGCGGCAGCAGTTGTTACGCTACGGGACGCCCCCAACGGGTGGCGCGAGGCTGGCTCGGTCCAGTCAATGCCATATTGGGGATAAAGGGAAAGTGCTTTCTCCTTAAAGCATGGTTCTCCCCTGTATAGGCACTCCCAGACGAACACGTGTCCGGTACTAACCTGACCAGCTTCTCTTTGCAGGCCTCAGACAGGACGAAGCCCCGGAATGAGACAAGGGCACCGCCACTAAAGCAAAGACGGACGCGGGGCCCGCCGCATCAGCTCCGGGTGACCCACCGCACCTATAAAAGGAAGGACTCGCCCAACATAGCGAGGATCCTTCTCTAGCTCCTAGTTCCCCCAACGCACACGCATCTGAAGCTTCCTCAGCAGTAGTCTTAGTCCTTTGCCACTTCAGTGTCCAGAACCCCTGTAAGCTCGGGATCGGTGCCTTCAAGCCCGGTCTCGGCACCTCCGTACTGTTTTCCACCATATAATCAACAAATGCTGGAGTAGAGCTATTACCCGGCAGTGGGGGCTCAAACCAGGGTAAATCGCTTGCGTCTTCACGGTTTGTATCTCTTTCGTTCTTCCTTCCCCCTCTTTCTCTCACCGTACGACGGATCCGTACCCGGATTGCCAAGTCGCACCAGGCGCTGTCCGGGACGACCGCGCGGCCTGATCCCCCGTGAGCTCGGCCGCCGCCCCGGGCTGCTGAGAAGGGTTGCTGTTGGGCCTCACTCCGACTACAAATTCGTTTGCCGGTCCGTGGACTCGCTGCCCTTCAGGGGCACGTTTTCCTGACACCGACAGCTGGCGCCCACCGTGGGGCCCATGAGCAGCCCACAGCAGTTCATTTCCTCGGACATGCCTGAGATTCCGAGCAGCGACGAGGTCTTGGACCTCGAGTTCGATGAGTTCGATGATCTGGACGATTT
Organism: Raddia distichophylla; assembly: GCA_005191435.1. NCBI lineage: Eukaryota > Viridiplantae > Streptophyta > Magnoliopsida > Poales > Poaceae > Raddia > Raddia distichophylla. The sequence goes on along the minus strand of SPJY01033614.1, from coordinate 410,804 downwards.
GGTCCCATCGTACGAGGGCTGGCAGGAGTACCTCACCGACGCCGGGGCTGACGAGATGGAGGTTGACGCCTCTCTCGCCCTAGGGGCAGAGCTTCGCCCCGAGGAGTCGCTCCCTGAGCTGGACCCCTGTGAGACCCATGTCAGCGAGACTCCCATGTAGTTCGAGTTGCTTGGTGATTCCGTTTCCGCTGGTGACACCGGGACGTTTCCACCGGCCTCGTGCATGTCCCGCTGTGTCTTCGCAGCCGCGGCCGACAATGATGCCGGGAACGCGGAGGCCTAGGAGCAGCAGCGCCGCCGCGCTGTGGCTAGGGACTTCTTCCGCGATCCCGTCTGCCGCGTCAGTCTGGGATATGCCGCGAAAACAGCCAGCGCACCCCGGCTCACTGCCGGCCGGTCAACTCTCTCATTGAGACGATGACCAGCCCGCTCCTGCGCAGCCAGCAGAAGGCGCGCCATCGCCACGGTCGTCCGCGACCTGGAGAAGGACCCTCGTGGCTTCACCATGGCGGACCTGGGTCCGGCCATCGCTGAGGGCCTCGGCGACATCACATGCGGCATCGTCCGACACGAGGAGCAAAATGGCGGGGCGCGCACATGCAGCTCTGGCCATGGCGGCTCTCAAAGCCGCTCCCGCCGCAACCACCGCTCACGCCGGACCCCGACTGTCTCTTCCACTAGCGGTTCACCGCGCGGCGGAGTGTTTTCCCGCCTGGGAACGCGTCGAGATGCCTCTCCCCCGAAGGCCGTGCCAGGGTGCTCCGCCTTCTCCCGCGCTCTCCGTGAGGCGCCTTGGCCGCCGAGGTTTAAGCCCGAGCCAATCGAGAATTTTGACGGGAGTAAAAACCCCGAGGAGTTCCTGTCCATCTACACCACCGCCATCCGGGCCATGGGGGAGACGAGGCCGTTCTGGTCAACTATTTCCTCACTGTGCTCGAGGGCATGACCCGAACCTGGCTGTTCAATCAGCGGCCTGGTTCCATCCGCAGCTGAGCCCAGCTTCAGGATGCCCTCCACACAAGCTTCCAGGATGTTACGCCCGCTCTGGGCGCCCCCAGGACCTAAAGCTTGTGGTGCAGCAAGACGATGAGAGTCTCCAGGATTTTGTTTGCCGATTCGTGAGAGCCCGCAACACAATCGCCTGCATCTCGGACGAGGCTATCATCGAGGCCTTCAAGGAAGGTGTGAGGGACCGGCGCTACACCAAGGACCTAGAGCTCCACCCGGTCAATACTACAAGCGAGCTCTTCCGCACCGCGGCCCTCTACGTCAACGCCTCCGAGGCGATCGAACGCAACAGGGGCCACGTCAAGAAGAAGGCCAACATCGGCGACGGCCCGAGCAAGGCCGAGGCAGGGAAGAAGAAGAAGAAGTGGCCGGAGCAACCCACCAAGTTCATCGCGGCGGTTGAGCCCGACCAGCCCAAGTGCCCGCCGCCACAGCGTCCTCTGCCGGTGCGCCCGCCACAGTAGCGCCAGCAGCGACCTCCTCAGGCTGGAGGCAGGCCGCGCGGCGGCCAGGGGCCTCCTCAGGGTCGACCTCCCCTTCCGCAGAAGCAGAACAGAGGTGAGGACCCGTTCCATGACCCCAATCTCTTCTGCCGGCTCCACCAGCGCCACGGCCACGACCTGCGCAACTGCCGCACGTGGGCCCGCCAGTTGGAGGACTTCTACGCTGACCGCAGTCCCATGCCCGAGCTACCTGAGGGCACGGCCACAGCACCTCCTTTGCAGGACGGCTAGGACCAAGGCTTCCCTGAGGCCTGCGGCCACGTCACCGTCATCTTCAGCGGTACGTCAGCCTACAGCTCTCGCCGCGAGCTAAAGGCAGCATCCCACGAGGTCCTCCACATCGCCCGCGGCGAGCCCGCGACAGAGTCCCTACCTTGGTCCAGCCAGGCCATCATCTTTTCGATGACGGATTGCCCGGCCAGGCTCTCCAAGCCGTAGCCTCCCGCTGGTACTCTGCCCCACCATTGGCAACACCCGAGTCAACCGCGTCCTCGTGGACAGCGGGAGCTCGCTGGACATCATCACCACGTGTGTTCTGGGCCTCATGCAGGCCCCGCGCTCCAAGATCAGGGACATCACTGTCCCTTTCCATGGGATCATCCCAGGATCGTCGCTTCATCCTGTCGGCCAAGTCATGTTGCCCGTGACGTTTGGCTCCTCCGCCAACTTCCGGTCGGAGTATATCACCTTCGAGGTGGTGGAAACCGACCTCCCCTACAATGCCATCTTGGGCCGCCCCGTGCTCTCCAAGTTCATGGCGGTCTCCCACCACGCCTACCATTGCCTCAAAATGCCGGCGCCAAGGTGGGTAATTACCGTCCAGGGAACCACAAGACGGCCCTCAACTGCGATGAGACCGCGCTGGCCATGGTAAGCCAGCTCCCTACCTGTGGTCCCAGCAGCAAGGAGCGCCCCACAGCTCGTCCGAAGGTGGCACTGCAGCCACAGGAGCCCATCAAAACCATCGTTCTCACGGAGACAGACCCCTCCAAGGTGGTCCACGTGGGGACAAACCTTGAGCCTCAATAGGACTCGAGCTCATTACCTTCCTCCGGGGTAACAAGGACGCGTTTGCATAGGAACCGTCCGATATGCCTAGTGTCAAAAGGGAGGTGATCGAGCATAGGCTAGCTGTCCGGCCTGACAAAAAACCGGTAAGGCAGTGTCAGAGGCGTGTTCCCGACTGGAAGGCCAAGATCATCCAAGACCAGCTCGGCAAGCTCCAAGCAGGCTGCATCCGCGAAGTACAGCACTCCGATTGGCTTGCGAACCCAGCCGTAGTCCAGAAGAAGGGCGGCAAATGGCGCATGTGTGTTGACCACCGCGACCTTAATTCCGTCTGCCCCAAGGATAATTTTCCCCTTCCACGCATAGATCAGCTAGTTGATGCTACGGCGGACTCAGCATTGATGAGTTTCCTGGACGCTTACTCCGGTTACCATCAGATCGCATTGTCTAAGGAGGACGAAGAGAAAACCACCTTTGTAACGCCTTTCGGCACATTTTGTTATACGACCATGTCTTTCGGTCTCAGAAATGCTGGCGCCACATTCCAGTGACTCATGCAAAAAAACTCTTCCTGTTCAAATAGGGCGCAACGTAGAAGTCTACGTAGATGACATCGTAGTCAAGAGCAAGGGCGCCCGGGACCATGTATCCGACTTACGGAAAACCATTGACAGCCTGAGACTGCATCGGGTCAAGTTAAACCCCCGAGAAATGCATCTTTGGCGTCAAGTCCGGCATGCTCCTTTGCTACGTGATCAGCGAGACGAGCATCGGTGCGAATCCCCGAAAAAATTGAGGCTATCAAAAAGATGAGGTCGCCGACCTGTGTAAAGGACATCCAGTCCCTCACAGGCAAAATGGCTGCCTTGAGTCGTTTCATCTACCGCCTTGGAGAATGAATCACGCCTTTCTACAAGGTCCTTCGCAAGCACGATAATTTCGAGTGGACTGAGGAGGCTGAGGCCGCGTTTCTGCAGCTGAAGCAGTACCTCGCCTCGCCACCCGTCCTCGCCAGTCCCAAGCTCGGGGAAGTCCGCCTGCTGTACCTCTCAGTGACACCAAACACCGCAAGCGCGGTGCTGGCGGTGGAACGGGAAGGGAAGCAGCAGCCCATCTATTACGTGAGCGAGGTGCTCACTGGGCCTAAGGAGCGATACCCTGACCTTCAAAAACAGTGCTATGCCTTACTGATGGCCTCGCGTAAGTTGCGTCACTATTTTGAAGCCCACCAGATCATTGTCCTTACCACTTACCCAATCAAGGACATTCTCTTAGACCCGGAGGCCATAGGCCGGGTCGCGAAGAGCTGGGTGAATTTGACATCCAGTTTGTATCCCGTACTGCGATCAAGGCCCAGGCCCTGGCTGATTTCGTTGCAGAGTTGACAAGGCCGGATGAGCAAGAGATAAGCTCACCAGGTCAAGATAGGGAGGAAGGTCGGTGGACTCTGTTCTTTGACGGTTCATACCAGTCCGGGCGATCAGGATGCTATCTCGTTCTCATCTCCCCACCGGAGAGTGACTCCAGCACGTCATACAAATACACTTTGCGGCAACCAACAACAACGCAGAATATGTAGACCTAATAGCGGGCCTAAGAGTATGCGCTGCGCTCGACATCAAACGTCTTGTTGCGAAAGGGGACTCGTCGTTCGCCAGGTCAGGGAGGAGTTTCAGGCAACTGACGACTCGATGGCGCGGTACCTAGCGGAAGTGAGGAAACTGGAGAAGCGTTTCATGAGTTTCGAAATTAGCTACATTCCCAGGGAAGAGAACGGCGAAGCCAACAAGCTCGCCAAGCTCGGATCCTCACAAGAACCGACCCCGCCGGGGGTGCTAGTGCAGTACCTTTTAAAGTCCTCCATTCCCTTCGGAGAGGAGGCCACGGGGACGCTTACTACCCCCACACAGAGACATCCGGTACTGTCTCATACCTCGAGCAAAGCACCTCCTCGATGGCGCCATTCATCCAGTTGTTGGAGCATGGGACATTGCCCGAGTACGCTGCTGAGCGTTCACTGCTAAAAAGGCGAGCCTGAGATTACCGTCTGCACGGGGGCTCGCTGTACCGAAGGGGTGCTAATGACGTGCTTTGTAAGTGCGTTACCCAAGAAGAAGGTAAGTACCTTCTGGCCGACATACACGAGGGCATCTGCGGCGCACACGCCTCACACAGACCCCTCGTTGACAAAGCATTCTGCATGGGCTACTACTGGCCCACTGCGATGAGCGACGCAGAAGCTTTGGTCAAACGCTGCAAAGCTTGTCAATACCATTCGCGGATGACACACCAGCCCGCGTATAGCTGCAAACAATTCCACTAGCTTGGCCGTTCGCGGTTTGGGGCATGGACCTCCTGGGACCGTTTCCCAAAGGGCTCGGTGGCACAACGTACTTGTTCGTATCCATCGACACCTTCACCAAGTGGATCGAGGCCGAGCCGGTCTCCAACATCACGGCAACCGCCGCAGTACGTTTCTTCTGAAGCATCGTTGCAAGATTTGGAGTGCTCAGCAGAATCATCGCTGATAATGGCACCCAATTCACGAGCCAGGAGTTCAACAATTACTGCGAAGAGCTTGGCATGAAGCTCGCCCTAGCCTCTGTGGCCCACCCACAGAGTAACGGAGCGGTTGAGCAGGCTAACGGACAGCTTGTCCAAGGCATCAAAAAGTGGGTCTACGACGCCCTGAAGGGAAAACAACAAGGTTGGGTCGACAAGCTACCGTCAGTCCTCTGGACAATCCGGACAACGTCCAGCCGGACTACAGGAGAAACTCCTTTCCGACTTGTCTATGGTTCGGAGGCCGTCCTCCCAACAGAAATGAGACTAGGATCCGATCGCGTTGACTTCGCCAGCTTCGTGGTCAATGACGAGGAGCGGCAGCTTGACCTCGATCTACTTGAGGCGCGCCGCGAGCAATCCCTACTCCGGGCTGCGGCCTACCAGCAGTCCCTGCGTCGCTACACAGCACGAAACGTACATACATGGACCCTGCAAGTAGGAGACCGGGTTCTACGTCGCATTCAGAACCTCGTAGGCTCCAACAAGCTCAGCCCCAAGTGGGAGGGGCCGTACGAAGTAGTCAGCGCAGCGTGCATGGGCTCGGTACGTCTAGCTGACAAGGATGGGGACGAGATCCCTAGCTCATGGAACATCTCCCTTCTACGACACTTCTACGCTTAATCAGGTCGTCAGTCTCCTTTCATTTCAATTCAATTCCAAAAAAAAAAACTTTCCCCCAATTACGTGCTATGCTGGGTTCAATCACGTCCATCTCAAGCAAGCCCGTGGCCAAAATCCGACGGCTAAGGATAAAGCACTTCGGAGCACTTCTACGATGGGATAAGCCGACATCTCGTACCCTAGTAAGGCTCCGCGCAGTGTGGAACTCCCGCGGCCAAAGGTACAATAAGTCCACATTAGGTTTGTTTGGATGACTAACTTGGGCCTCGCAGCGCTCGGGGGCTGAAAGATTTTGCATCCTGATTTTTCCTAAGTCCTTATCTTCGCCAAGCCCGCATCGCCGCACGGCCTAATGAAGCTCGGGGGCTGGGGATTTGCGTGATTTTTTCTAAGTCCTTAACTTCGCCAAGGCCGCATCGCTGCGCGGCCTGACGAAGCTCGGGGGCTGGGAGTTCACGCGAATTTTTTTCTAAGTTACTCTAGTCTTTAGACCGCGCCCAACTCCAAGATCGCACATGGACTTGGCCACGGCCCGGGGGCTGGATGACTGTGCGCACAAAAGCAGAGTTTCAAATCAACTTGTTTCGTGTAATTTCCTAAGTTAGCCTCAGAGCTTCGTTACTGTTCATTAGCTCTCATACTTTTCGCATTTCAGATTCGCACAGGAAAGGAGAACGAACAAGCTTAACAAGACGGATTCATTAAGGGACTTGCATTTCACAAGGGAAGATCTTACAAGAGCAAGATTATACAAGCAAAAGGAGGCCCTGCCATCCTGGACTACCGCAAAAGAGGGCGTCGCGCCCCTACAGCTACAGCGGCGCCCAAGTCCTAAAACTACCTCGTCGCACCTAGCAGCGGCGCTAACGACGAGCTGGCGGCGCTGCAGATTCCGCCGACGGCGACGACGACGATGACGACGGCGTCAACGCATCCGGCGCGGGCACCGATAGTCCCGGCGCGCTCGGGTGCCGCCTCCTTTGCTGGTGGACGCTTACGCCCATCGGCGGCGCCAGAGCCACGATGGCCTCCTCCGCCATGGGCTCCGGCGGAGCCCCCTCTTCCGCCGCCAGCGCGGCGGCATAGGCTGCGTCGGCGGCGATCTGCGCCGTGGCCTCCGGCAGAGCCTCCTCTTCCGCCGCCAGCGCGACGGCGTAGGCTGCGTCGGCGGCAATCTGCGCCGCGGCCTCCGGTAGAGCCTCCTCCTCCACCGCGAGCGTGACGGCCAGCCCCGCAGCAGCTTCTTCGTCGGCGCGGACTTGGGCATGCGCCGCCAGCGCGGCCGCCTGGCCCGCGACGACGGGGCCCGGTGCGTCCACCTCCTCCCCGCGGGCTAGATCGGCGGCGACAGAGGAGGCAGCGATGGCATACCTTCCAGCGCCGCCTCTAGCCAAGCGTGCAGGTAGCCGGAGCTTCCATCGAAGGACATGATTCCTCTCCCTTTCTGCCTTTCTCTCTATTTTTCCTATGTTCTCCCTCTGCTCTGGTCTCGCGCTCTCTGCTTTGAAGACTAAGGTAGGTGCAGACTACAATTGGAGGCAGGGCAGCGCGCTACGCCTCGCTTTATATAGGCCGGCGGCGGCGCAACGTCCTGTCGCATTGCGGGCTACCCGAAGCACCGCTAAAAATGTTTATGGCGTGGAGTTCGGGAACAAAGTAGCTCGGGTCAAACTAAGACCCGAGCCGCAGTTGAAGCCTTTCTAGGTCGGTTTCTAGGTGGCGGATCCGCTTTCGCGCCTGAAGCAACTCTATGGCATGCGAGTCCATCGCATTTTGTTCCTGGCGCCATTTACCCCGGGCGTCGACAAGCTCTTGCGTCTGCTTCCTTATGGATTCCGCCTCGGCCTTGGACTTCGCCTCGGCCTCCCGAAGCGTGGCAATCTCCTCCGTGAGCTTATCGCGGGCTTCCTCAAGCCCGCGCACGGTAGAGTTGCGCTCGGACAGAGTGACCTCCATCTCCTTAGAGGCCGCCTCCCTGCGCCTGCGCTCTTCGTCGAAGGCCGCTCGGGCCCGGTCTGCCTCTTCATGGGCCGCCTGGGCTTGGCTCGCCGCGGCCTTCTCCATCTCCTGGGCCCATGCAAGTTTTCTCCTTCTCTTGCGCTGCCTGGAGCATGGCCTCTAGCTTTGCGACGCGGGCGGTTACACGAACCTCATTCTCAGCGGCCAGCCCGTTCGCGCGCTCTATCTGAGCCCGGGCTAGCGCAAGCTCAGCAGAGAGGCGTTCGATCTTCGCCGCGCCTTCCTCTGACTGCCCGCTCGCTGCCTCCATCAGCGAGGACCTGCCAGCAATGAGGGCGTAGAACTGAAACAAGGGGAAAGCAAATTAGATCACGAAAGGGTCAATGCCTAGGCGTAATATGCAGACTCAAGTTACCTTCTTGTTGAGAGCGAGCATGCTCTTCACCCTCGCCTCAACGGCGTCGCGCACGGTTCGATCGAACCCGCGGACATGCGCTTTGTGAAATAGGAAGGGCGAGCAACTTACTGACTCCGAGCCGCTCCCTTCCGGCGACGCGGGACGTGACGCCGCCACCACGGATTGTATCGGTGATGCTGCCGAAAGTGGAGCGATCGCTCCAGCTACAGCCGCCAGCCTCTCAGCATACTCCACCTTGGCCGCAAGCTCGGCCTTCACCACCATTGCCTGCACCACCGCTAGCTTGGCCTCGTGAAGTTCAGCCTGGGCCAATGCCAGCATGGCCTCTAGCTCGTCCGCCCTCTGCTTGGCAGGCGTAGGCTCAGCCTCGTTCCTATTCGTCGCCTCAGGGAGAGCCCGGACCTCACCTCCTCCTTCATGGGCCTTAAGCGCCGCCTCAGCAGCGGCCAAGGACTCCTCGAGCGCGGCCCTCGCCTGAACGGCTTGCTCCGCAACATCACGTGATTGCTGGAGTTCGCCAAGGAGCTGGAGGACCTCCTGAGCGAGTTTTCGTCTTTCCGTTGAGGGCTCGGCCCGTACCACGGCCCTCTGAGCGGCATACTGCGCCTCCACGAGCTGCGCTCTAAGCCTGGTCACCGCATCCTCTGCCTGGGCCTGGCCGGCTTTCGCTGCCCGGAGCTCCGCTTCCACCGCGCTCTCGCCCTCCACGGCGGTCAGAAACGTAGGTGCCGCGCCGATCGCCATGACCGGACGTGGTCGAGGAGGCGCCACCACTCCTGCTGCCTCCAGCCGCCACCGCTCAGCCTCGGCCTCTGCTTTTTCTGCACGCTGGCGAGCGATATTTAGCTCGCCTACAGGGACGGCATCCAGGCGCTGCATGAGATACTCCCTTGTCAGGCCGGGAGTTGGATAAATCTTCAACTTTGGCGGGCCTCCCTCGGCGGAGCACCGCTCCCTGATGTCCACCTGTTGCTCCACCCACTCCGGGGTGGCGGAGATCCAACCTGCGGACGCCAACGGGCCCACGCTGGGCAACGAGATGCGCATCCAACCCGACGGCGTAAGCACACGCACCTGCTAGTCCCAACCAAACAGCAGCATGCGCCGATCGGACGCCGGGGGCGCATTCCCGATCGGGGTCTTGAAGAGGTCGGTGACCCCCCGGCGATCAATCGGCCACCACCCATACGCTGTGCGCCCTTCGACGCGCAGGGGCGTAACCCACAACGAAGCCTTGGCAGTCTCCACCTTCACAGTCTCCGTGACCTCGTCGGACGCATCCAGCACCGCCACCGGCAGGCAAGACGATGACCCCACGAATCAGCTGCCTCTCCTTGTCCCGCGCGTCTGTCGGTCTCAGCAGCCTGGCAACCTCCAGCGATCGTGACAGGAATCCCCCTCCTTTAGGCTCGACCGGTTCACTCTCGGCCGCCCTGGCTTCAGCAGAGGGAGGTAGCACCTCAGCTGCCACCTTGGCGCTACGCACTGCAATCAAAAACACGCATAGCAATTAGACACAAAAGCGTAATGATAGCGAGCAGCGTGGGAAACTTACGCGCTGGTTCAAGCTCTGTGCCCTCATACACCCCCGGTGTAGGGCGCAGAAAAAGCTCCGTCTCTAGCCTGCTGATGCGGCTTGTGGTGGGCACGGCTGTTTTCTTCCGGCCTGCAGGGACCTTCTTCGAGGGCCCCCACCGCGGCGTCGCTACTGGCAACGGACCCACCGCTGGCGTGACATCCTCGTCGTCACTGCCCTGAACAGGCCGGTACGTCCGCCTCTTCTTCACGGGCGCCGCGCCCTGGACGCGCGCAAAGAACAGAGCTTAAGGGCCGCTGAATGTCCGACACTTGACCTGCAACAAACGGAAAGGGCTCACCTGCGCCGGCGCCATACGTTTCCTCGCATGCGTCTCTGTGCCTGCCCGCCCGCACTCGCCGCGGTCAATACCGGCGCCGGGCTTCCCTCGCCCGACATTCCCGACAAGACTGACGCCCCTCCAGATGCCACCGGCGATCTCCCTGGCGGCGAGCGCGTCGCCAATGGTTACACAAGCAAAGGCTCCCCTGCGGAACCAGTGGCTTGCGTGGCCTCCTTGGCCGCCTTCCACGTCCGCTGCAAATAATCGGCACAATCCGTCTAGGCCTCAAGGGCGCGCGCAACCACGAATTTAATCAAACACCTTACGGGCACATACTGCGGACAATTTATCCCTCACGTGTCTCTTGGGATGAGGATTGTTGTCCATGGGCAGCAGCATGTCCGCGATCCTCGCAGTGTCACCGGCCGGGAGTCCTGCAGGGCGTCGCGAACGGTTACAACATGCGCCGACCTAGAGTCAAACATAGCAGCGCGGCACGCGGTTACCTTGATGGAAATCCCGGTCCGGATCCTCCCAGCCGCCCATCTTGCTGACGCACCGCTCGCGGCGCCCCAGCGGGCTATTCCGGTGCCGGACGAAGCTGTTGACAATATCACAGCCCTTCAAGCTCGTCTTGGCGAGCCCCTCGATCTTGTATGTCGTCACTTGATCCTCCGGCAGGGTCTTGCTGCGCACGAAGATCGGGGTATCCGGCGCGGCTGAAGAGTACTCCAAGTTTGAGCCCCTGCGGTTCGAATAGAACCACCACCGGGCCCAACCGTCGACTTTCGTCCTTACCTCGTACTCCGGGTACGTTTGGCTCCCCCGGGCCCGGCGCGCGGTCAGGTAGAAGACCTCGCCATTGCCCACGCGGTGGCCGACGGGCTTCAGCTCGAAGTAGTTCTAGAGGAGGCTCACCGTGGGTCGCACCCCGCAATGCACCTTGCACAGGTGCGCAAAGATGGACAAATGGACGTAGGACTACGGGGACAGATTCTCCGGCCGCAGCTCCGTAAAAGCGAAAAAGTCCGTCATGAACTGCGACTTCGGTGCACGGAACCCGCAGATGGCCGAACTCTCGAAGCATACCAGCTCGTCGGGCTCGGGCCGTGGCTCCCGGTCTGCACCAGGGAGCCTCCAGGAACCCGGCCTCACGAAGCCGTCTATCTGTAACTCCGCCATCCTCTTCCTCGTAAGAGCGCTGTCTCCGATGAACACCATGGTCGCCGGAAGTAAGAAAGTAAGAAGGCAAGGGGTGAGGTAAAGAGATGAAGACAGAGGCAAAGGGGATGTTCTGCAGTGGAGAGTTCCCCCTGAAAAACACTGCCTTATCAAGGAAGGCAACGGTCGAAGCGGAGATCGTGGGAGTCATGCCCAGGAAGACGTAACTGCCCCACCTTTCCATCAAATCGAATTCAATGCTCAGAATTTGTCTCCCGCGGCTCTAGAAAACCCTAGCCATATCTTCCAGCGCAACGCGAGAGGGGGATTTTTTCTAAACCTCAGACCGGCTCGCCACGCGACCTGCTCGAGGCTCAGGGGCTGGCTGTTGGTGATTCAAAAGTAGCCCACCCCTAGATGGGCCTTGGGCCGATTCTGTACAGGCCTGTCTTGCGTACAAAGGGCCCAAAAGGCCGCCCTTGGCCGTACTAAAGGAAGCGTCTAGCCCGCCAGGATCTTCCCCGGGCTTGACCAAGTCAACCGCGCCTCCCTAAGTCCCAACCAGGAGCGTGGCACGTCTCCCGGGCTATCTGGGAGAGGGTCCCGTGGGTACTCTGCCTATCTGTGGGCAGGTGGCGACAACTGTCATGTCCCACCACACTTTCCCCGGCCTTGACCGGGAAGAACTGTGTCTCCCTGGGATTTCGCAGCCCAAGGAGAAGCGCGCGGGCAGCTTGCTCTGTCGGTTACCCTCTTAGGCAGGCGGCAGCGGTTGTTACGCTACTGCGACGCCCCCAACGGGTGGCGTGAGGCTAGCTCGATCCAGTCAATGCCATACTGGGGATAAAGGGAAAGTGCTTTCTCCCTAAAGCATGCTTCTCCCCTGTATAGGCACTCCCAGACGAACACCTATCCAGTACTAACCTGACCAGCTTCTCTTTGCAGGCCTCAGACAGGACGGAGCCTCGGAATGAGACAAGGGCACCGCCACTAAAGCAAAGACTGACACGGGGCCCGCCGCATCAGCTCCGGGCGACCCGCCGCGCCTATAAAAGGAAGGACTCGCCCAACGTAGCGAGGATCCTTCTCTGGCTCCCAGTTCCCCCAACGCACATGCATCCGATGCTTCCTCAGCAGTAGTCTTTGTCCTTAGCCACTTCAGTGTCCAGAACCCCTGTAAGCTCGGGATCGGTGCCTTCAAGCCCGGTCTCGGCATCTCCGTACTGTTTACCACCATATAATCAGCAAAGGCTGGAGTAGAGCTATTACCCGGCAGTGGGGGCTCGAACCAGGGTAAATCGCTTGCGTCTTCACGGTTTGTATCTCTTTCGTTCTTCCTTTCCCCCTTTTTCTCTCACCGTATGACGGATCCGTACCCGGATCGCCAAGTCGCACCAGGCGCTATCCAGGAAGACCGCGCGGCCTGAGCCCCCGTGAGCTCGGCTGCCGCCCCGGGCTGCTGAGAAGGGTTGTTGTTGGGCCTCACTCCAACTACAAATTTGTCTGTCGGTCCGTGGACCCGCTGCCCTTTAGGGGCACGTTTCCCAGACATCGATAGTTCTGATGGGAACCTTGGTGATACCATGACCATCGAAGAAGAAGAAGAAGGATATGACGGGAACCTCAACGAAGCCATCCTCAATGACTTCGATCCAAGTGATGTGTGCACGGTGGATGATTTCGTTGCCGTGCAAGAGTTTGTTGATGGATATCTTCAACGGATTGGAGAGAAGCTCAATGGCACGTTACAAGAACGACCTCATCGCCATCGACGTCAATTCATCCGTAGGAGGTATATGCCAAGAAATCACAAAGCCGGCCACAATGATCTATTCACCAGATATTTCTCTGAGAATCCTATCTATATGGACGAGATGTTTCGTAGGAGGTTTCGGATGACACGACCACTTTTTGTACGAATCATGAATGCACTTGGCCATTCACCATATTTCTTTGATAGATTGGATGCCATGGGAACGCAAGGGCTCTCACCAATACAGTACGGCGGCATCCGTATGCTAGCGTATGGCACATCGGCCGACCAACTTGATGAGCAGATAAAGATCGGTGCACGCACGGCATTGGAGTGCTTAGGTAAATTTGCTAAAGGGGTTATCAACATTTTTGGCAAAGAAGTGATGAGTTGGAACATCTGCTACAAGTTGTTGAATCTCGTCGTTTTCCTGGAATGCTCGGACGCATAGATTGTATGCCTTGGCAATGGGAGAATTGTCCTGTAGCATGGCGTGGCCAATTCACTAATGGAGATAAGGGTGTCCCCACAATGATGCTCGAGGCGGTAGCATCACAAGAACTAAGGATATGGCATGCTTCGTTTGGAACTGCAGGGTCCAATAATGACATCAACGTCTTAAACATGTCACCGTTGTTCATCCAGAATTTGAAAGGGGAGGCTCCTAAGGTACAATATGTTGTAAATGGAAATCAATATAACACAGGGTACTACCTTGTTGATGGAATATATCCGGAGGGGGCAGCATTCGTGAAGACAATACCAGTTCCTCAGACAGATAAAGAAAAATTATTTGCACACCACCAAGAAGGGGCAAGGAAAGATGTAGAGCGTGCCGTTGGTGTGTTACAATCTCGATTTAATATTGTTCGGCGTCCAGCACATTTGTGGAAAAGGAGAGATGTTGTCAACATAATGCTCACTTGCATTATTCTACATAATATGATAGTTTAAGACGAAAAAGAAATGGATGCACTTCCTTTGGATTTGAATGGGAATCCTGTAGCATCGATCGTTCTACCACCCAAAGTGATCACTAACACTCACCCTTACTTTGAGGAGGTACTTCGGAGAAATTCGGCAATTCAGGTCCGTTTGACGCATATTAAAATGATTAACGATTTAGTTGAGCATATACGGTAGTGCATTGGTTAGAATTAAGCAAATCAAGGTATATATGTGTGTTATCTATATATGGAATTTGTAATTTTATTTCTAGAATGAATATATGTGTTCTCTAAAAAATAATAATTTTTCTTTATTTGAAGAACGGTGAGAAAATTCAGTTAATAGCATGTGCGTTTCATATACAAGCAATGTGGATGTGTGCACACTTAATCAAGTAGCATATACAAGAACTTAATTTCATCTAATCATTGAGAGACAATGGTTAGAGACAACCAATTGTATCAGGTATATTTAATGTGTCTGTCGACGGTTGGGATATCGGCCCCAAGTCAACTAAGGTTCTTGAGAAGCGGAGATAGAAGACACTGCCGAGCAGGGCAAACAGCAAACAACGAGCAGGGAACAGACACAGGATTTTTATACTGGTTCAGGCCTCTCCGGGGAGATAATAACCCTACGTCCAGTGCTTCTTTATATGAAAAAGGGATTGCAAGAGGGAACTCGGCGAGACGAACAGGTCTCGATGAGATTCTGGGTGTAGACTAAGTAGTATTCAATCTTCCGATGACTCTTAGCCTCTACACGCCGTAGGGGCCTTGTTTATATAGTGTTGAACAACCGACCTACCGGGAAATATTCGGGCCAAGCTGGCCACGCGTCCGTAACGAACTCGTATACATGCTAAATATATCCCGAGGTAGATAAGGTATGTCTCCAATTCTTGGGGATCACGACGTCCGCTCCAATCCGGAAAACCTGTGTCCGGGTTTTCACGTAGCCGTGCAGAACTCTGTTCAAGTCGGACTCGAACACGAAGCCTAGGCCACCACGCACCGTACCAACCCAGAGGCTGTTAGGCAGGATGCACATAGGCCTGATAGAGCCCTCTAGGGAGCCAAGCCCTAGGAGGCTGTTCGACTAGGCCGTCAGCGAATGAGCCATGGCAATGGGCCATGATTTCATCCCAGACAGCTAGCCCTGAGACTAAAGTGGAAGTTCTCACTAGAGTAGGGTCTTCCTCTTGAGACTGCAAGTCACAAAGAGGGTAATTTTTCTGCAACAAAGACATGCAACAGGCTACCGAAAAGGTTATGGTTCAACCGAACAAGTCTTGTTCGGGACCGAACAAACCCACCCAGTGCCGAGCAACACTGTTGCGTCGAACAGGGATCCACATCGCAGAGCACCCAGGCCTCAATGCAGAAAACAGAAAAAGTAGTCGTTGGTAGATTCCAACGGTAACTTTCGCTGCGCAGTCGAAACGCAATGCAGAAAACGGAAAAAGTAGCCGTTGGAGTAAAAACTGGCCGTTTTGTGATAAAAAACCGTTGCAAAGCTGCTCGGACCAGAGCTATAAAGAGCCCCCATGCCACCCGCGGCTCGCCACTTCCGCTCTTGCGCGCCTTTCCTTCCCAAGCCCTATTCCAACTGCGCTAGCATCAACCAGCCGCAGCCCGCCTCCAAAACCGTTCGCCAACCCTAGGGAATGCTATGGCCAAATTCGCGGGCACTAGCATGACCGAGGAAGACAAGAAGACTTTGGAGGCAGCAGGACACATCGACGCCTGCAGCTGGAGGCTGCCCGGGGAGGAGATGCCGAAGCCGCTCGAAGACGAGTTCATCAACTTCGAGCTCTTCGCAATGTTTGGGCTGAGGTCTCCCGAAAGCGATTTCGTGGAGGCCCTCCTGAACATCAGCGGGCTGGAGGTTGCGAATCTCAACCCCAACTCGTTCCTCCAGATGGCCGTCTTCGCACACCTGTGCGAGGGCTATCTGGGCGTTGATCCGTCGGTGGGGCTGTTCCTCCATTACTACGAAGTAACGAGGAGCAGCTCCGCCGCTTCCGGACTGGGGTGCCACTACCTCAAGCTCCGGGCAACTACCGAAGACGCGCTGTACCCTCGTCCACCGCTGCTCGACTCAATGGGAGCGTGGTGGATGAGGTGGTTCTACACCAAGCGGAGCGGCGACAGCAAGCTCTCCTTCACCGGACAAGCGCCGGCGAAGGGGACGCAGATGCCACGGCCAGAACCAACCAGCGAAGAGTGGCACCTGACCCGGAAGATCGCCTCCCTCGTGGGCCTTGGGCTCACGGGCAGAGAGATCATCCGGGACTTCGTGGCGAACAGGATCTGTCCGCTACGGAGAAGGTCCTACCCTTTCTACAAGATAGAAGACTGGGAGGACATCACCTGGGAGAGCTCGGGTAAGTTCCTCAAACGCTCACCCTTTTGTTTTTCGGTGATTCATCCGAACAGGGACTAAGTATTTCTTCTGTTCTGGTAGTGAAACCTACCGACGCATGGGTGGCCGAGCAGGTCGACGCCATGCTAAAGGCCGCCAAGAAGGACACTGAGGTGACTGGAGTGGTGGCCTATACATGCCCAAGGAACGTGCTTGTCCGCTCATCAGAGGTAACAAACGCAGAACCCCCATCTGAGTTGCTAGACTTTACACGATTATAGCATGCTCTCATTCACCTCCAAATACGTAGGACGAGCAGTCGATCATCGGCGGGATCGTTGATGAGTTCACGGAGTCCGATAAGGAGGGAGCGGGGAAGGGCAAGGCCAAGGTGGCCGAGAAGCCCAAGGTGGCCGCTGAGCCGACGCGGAGGCGGCCGCCAAGAGCCTCCAAAGCCCTCCGCGGCGACGATCCGCGCCGAGCAGGCCAAGCGCGCGCGGCCAGCCAAGGGGCGAACGCCCAAGCTCCTCCCTCCTCACCGAGCAAAGCGACAAGGAGGTACGAAATCTGACCCTATGGCTAAAGCGCTATGCACAAGCTCACCCCGGCCATATGGAATGGCTGCAACAGATCGCCGAGCAGAGGAGGCTCGCGGAGGAGGTCGCGCGCAAGGAGGCCCTCCTTGCGTTGCGCAAAAAGAGTGCTCAACTCAGCAAGGAGCTGAGTTTGTCACCGCGGGCGCCCGGAGGCCAAGGCAAACCAGAAGCCGAGGAACCTCCGAGCAAGAAGCGCAAGCTCCACCACGGAGCAAAGAGGAAGGTCAAGCTTCCCGCGGCTGGCACAGCAGGTATGCAATGGCGAGGTTATCCCTTTACATTTTACCGAACCGCACAGGTCTTAACGCATTCTTTCATCAGCTGCCGAGGAGGTGATCGCCAGCGACGACGTGGACGCGGCGATCGAGCGGTCTCTGTTGCCCGAGCACCTACACGGTGCGTCATGGACAACGAGGTTGGCTGTCCTCAAGGACAAGCTGGCTGAATGGGCTGTGCTCCCGCCGGGCTCCACCCGACCAGATTGAAGCGCTGAAGGGCGCAGTGGAGCGGCTCGAAGCCGAAGAGGCGGGGCACGAGACCACGAGGAGCGGGGCCAAGGAGTTGCCTCCGCCGGCTGCCCGGGACAGGATCGAGCAGGCGGTCCTGCCGGGCACTTCGTCGCAGGGGCAACTCTTCCCTGTGGCGACGGAGACTTCTGGCGTGCGGGGCGAAGAACCCGCCGCCAGGGAGCAGGGTGATGACCGCGAGCAGGGGGCACAAGTCGCCCAGTCCGCGGTCCCACCGACGTCGCCGAGCAGAGCAACGCCGTTCTTTCCCGGGGTTAATCGGGCGGAAGAAAAGGAAGAAGGGCAGGAGCTCACGGGTGAAGGATCTTCGCCCGTCGCCACTACACCCTAGCGGGCGCGCTCTCGCATGGAGAAGGCGCAGCGGAGAGGACACCGTGCTGCAGCCGCTCCGAGTAGCCGGGGCTTCGCAACCCATGGCCTTGGAGAGCGCCTAAGCCGAAACTTGAAGCACAGGTTCCAAGAGGTAAACCAAAAACCAAAACTTGTCCATTTAAGTTACCAGCAACTCAATGTGACGGACTTGTTCTTCTCTCTTTCAGGTCTTGCAATGCACCATGGAGGATTTCGAAGAAGGCGTTACCATCGAGCACGGTGCCCTTTTGGGAGCCATCCAGGAGCTGCACCGGACAAGGGAGCTCGAGGGGGAGCTCCTTGCCTCGGCCAAAAGCCGGAGCGGACTCAAGGCGAAGGTGAAGAAGCTCAAGGCCCAGCTGTCCAAGGAGAGGCAGTCCTCCGCGGCCCTCGAGGAGAGGGTGTCGACTCCATGGATCTCACAGGAAGAGGTCGAGGAGCTTCGCGCGCTGGCTGCGAGGGCGAGCACCGCGGAAGGAAGGGTCAAGGAGCTGGCCGAGCAGCTCAAGACCAACGAGCAGCACCGAAGTCAGAGCGAGATTCTGACCGAGCAGCTGCGGGCCAAGACCGAGGAGGTCGAAGCCCTTCATGCAGAGGCCAAGGAGCAGGCTAAGCACAGAACGGTCAGCAAGGAGGAAGCCGAGCGCCTCCGAGCTGAAGCGAACGAAGGGATCAAAGCCCAAGGGGAAGCCCTGCGCCTCAAGCTAGAGATTGAGGAGCTGAAGGAGCAGCTTACTTCTAAGTAGTAGCCGTAGGGCTATACCCGAAAGGGCCTTTTGTACCTGTAAAATTTGTTAATGCAAATAAAAACTTACCTTTTTCCTGCAAAAAAGAGCAGCAAAAAGACAAGAACGAACAGGAAACTAAGAGCAAGGCAAAACAGCGCTAGAGAGTTTTCAGAAAAAACGCTAGGACGCCAACCTAACTCCCAGCCCCCGTTGTGCATGTGTTCGAAAATCCGAGTTTGCGAACTCGAACAGGTGCACAAGCAGAAGAGCGACACCCTAGCCCTCGGTACGGACGATGCTTGAAGACCTAAGTTTGCGAATTCAAGCACGTGCGTAGAGAGATAGAGCAACACCTGCATCCTGCTCGACTCATTCCATGAACTGCTCGTCAACGTAAAGTACGCAATTTCAAAGGTAACCGAACTAGGAAAGTGCCTCTGCCGCGGGGGGCTTACGAGAGCAGGCTTTGCCGAGTGGTTGTGCCGAGCGTGGTAAGTGCCTCTGCCGCGGGGGGCTTACAAGAGCAGGCTTGGCCGCAAGGCGAAAAAGCCGTGTTACGGAACCCTAAGTTCAGAAACTTGCTGAAAGTAGATACGGGCAGAGAAATCCTGAAGATAGTGGAGCCAAGAGTTTGCAAGACCGGGCAGCCATCAAGTGTCACCAGAGAGAGAATAGTCTGAGAAGACAAGGTGTGAAAAGGGCCGCAGGGGGCCGCGAGCATTCACTATTGATTGGATTGAACTTTAAATGGCAGCCCGAGAGACTTGGACGAACCAAGGCGCGAAGTTTGACAAAAGCGCAGAGTTAGGAAAACAACTGAAAGACCTACACAAAGAACTTACGAAGCTGGTCGATATTCCAAGTGCTGGTCAGCTCTCTCCCATCCTCCATTGCCAGGCGAACAGCCCCTGGCGAGCAGTAAAAACGACCGTGAACGGGCCCTCCCATTGGGGAGTTAACTTGTTGGCATTGGACAGGTTCTGTATGGGGCACAGAACGAGGTCACCCACCTTCAAAGCCCTTGGTCGGACAGATTTGGCAGCGTGCCGGCGAAGGTCCTGCTGGTAGCGCGCCATTCTGACTTGTGCCCGGTCGCGTGTGCCTTCGAGGAGGTCGAGTTCGAGCAAGCGCTCTTGTCCTATGTCAACCATGTTGACCGAGCTCGTGCGAGGCGAGCCGAGTACCACTTCGGCGGGCAAGATGGCCTCTGCAGCGTAGACCAGTTCGAAAGGAGTTTCCCCGGTTGCCCGGCTGGCTGTGGTGCGCACGGCCCAGATGACGGAAGGAACTTCGTCGACCCAGGATTTGTTGTGCTATTGGAGTGTCGCGAACACCCGCCGTTTGATACCCTGGACTATCTATCCGTTAGCTCGCTCGACTGCTCCATTCCTCTGTGGATGTGCTACAGAGGCGAAGCAGACCTTGGTGCCCAGCTGTTCGCAGTATTCCTGGAATAGCTCGCTTCTGAACTGGGGACTGTTATCGATGATCAGCTTGTGGGGAATCCCGAAGCGCGTGATCACGTTGCTTTTGAAGAAGCGCACCGCAGATTTGGCGCGAAGAGATGACACAGGCTCGGCCTCAATCCACTTTGTAAAGGTGTCGATGGCGACGAGCAAGTGTGTGCAGCCCTTGAACCCCTTGGGGAACAGGCCGAGCAGATCTAGACCATGATGGGGGAATTGTTTGGAGCTCTTGGGCGGGTTTATGAGCCTTCCGGGCATCAAATTGGCATGCCTTGCACTTAGTTACCACATCTCGGGCATCCTGTAGCGCTGTGAGCCAGTAATAACCAATGCGAAACACTTTGCCGACCAGAGTCCTGAAGGAGGCGTGGTTGCCACAGGCACCCCCGTGTATGTCCCTAAGAAGGAACACACCCTCCTGCCGCGAGATGCACTTGGAGAGTACTCCCAGAGCACCTTGCCGGTAAAGGATACCGTCCACAAGCTTGTATGGACTAGCATGCCTTATAAGCTGGAAACGCTCGGCTTCGTCGTCAGACAGGGTCCCATCTACAAATGGCGTTGTCCAGTCCGCAGCCTGCTCGATGACGGAGACAGCACCACCTGTCTCTTTTGCCTCGTCCGGAGACGTGATAGAGGGCTTATAAAGATGCTCGACGAGCACCCCTGCCAGGGCAGGTTCACGTGAGGATCCAAATTTGGACAGCTGGTCGGCCAAGAAGTTGTCCTCCTAGGCACGAAGAGCACCTCGAAGAATCGAAAGTGCCGCTCCAACTTCCTCACTTCAACCACATATCGCACCATTGAGTCATCGCAGCACTGATACTCCTTGTTTACCTGATTGATGACCAGCTGTGAATCTCGCTTCGCAGTTAGCCATTGGACGCCGAGCGACTTGCACGTTCTTAGTCCCGCAAGGAGGACCTCGTACTCTGCAGTGTTGTTAGTTGCCGCAAAGTGTAGTTGGATAGAATATCGGAGTTGCTCTCCTTGAGGGGAGATGAGAACAAAACCTGCCCCCGAGTTTCCAGTGCACGAGCCGTCGAAAAACATGGTCCAGGGGGTTCTTCAGGTTGCTCGGGAGCTTCCTGGGATTTGGGTGGGCGGGTCCATTCAGTGACAACGTCAGCCAGGACCTGGGATTTAATTGCAGTTCGGGCAGAAAACAGAATGTCGAACTCTGCTAGTTCCATTGCCCACTTAGCTATGCGTCCGCCAGCTTCCTTATTCCGTAGGATTTCGCCCAGAGGAAACTTGGTCGGGATCAGTATTTGTTGCGCCTGGAAATAATGTCGAAGCATTCTGGAGGACATGAGCAAGGCGTAAAGCAACTTTTGGACCTCAGGATAGCGCTCCTTTGATCCATGAAGTGCCTCGCTTACGTAATAGATTGGCCGCTGGATGCCTTCCCTCTCCACCGTCAAGACCGCGCTCACCGCTTGTGGCGTGCAGTGACCAACAGTTCATAGTCTGCGCGAGATATTCTTCTGTGAGACCTGTTCATCGGGATCCTCTAAACGCCGTAGGGGCCCTGTTTATATAGTACAGAGCAAACCGACCTACCGAGGAATATCGGGCCGGGCTAACTACGAGATCGTAACGAACTCAGTACATGCCAGATATAACCTACGATAGATAAAGTAAGCTCCTAATCTTGGGGATCACGACTCCTACTCCAATCCGGGAAACCAACGTCCGGGTCTTCACGTAGTCGCGCAGAACTCTGTTCGAGCCAGACTCAAACAGGAATCCTAGGCCGTTACGCACCGTGCCAGCCAGGAAGCTGTCCGGCAGGATGCACACGGGCCAGATAGAACCTTCCAGGGGACTGGGCCCTGGTAGGCTGTTCGATTGGGCCGTCAGGGAGTGGGCCATGGCAATGGGCCGTAATTTAATCCCCGACAGGCTTGATCTAGTAGATCCCCACGGACGGCGCCAACTGTCGACGGTTGGGATATCGGTCCCAAGTCAACTAAGGTTCTTAAGAAGGAGAGATAGAAGACACTGCCAAGCAGGGCAAACAGCAATCAACGAGCAGGGAACAGACACAGGATTTTTATACTGGTTCAGGCCTATTTGGGGAGATAATAACCCTACGTCCAGTGCTTCTTTATATGAAAAAGGGATTACAAGAGGGAACTCGGCGAGACGAACATGTCTCAACGAGATTCTGGGTGTAGACTAAGTAGTATTCAATCTTCCGATGACTCTTGGCCTCTACACGCCGTAGGGGCCTAGTTTATATAGTGTTGAACAACCGATCTACCTGGGAATAATCGGGCCGGGCTGGCCACGCGTCCGTAACGGACTCGTATACATGCCAAATATATCCCGAGGTAGATAAGGTATGTCTCTAATTCTTGGGGATTACGACGTCCGCTCCAATCCGGAAAACCTGCGTCCGGGTCTTCACGTAGCCGTGCAGAACTCTGTTGGAGTTGGACTCGAACACGAAACCTAGGCCACCACGCACCGTGCCAACCCAGAGGCTGTTCGGCAGGATATATGCACATGGGCCTGATAGAGCCCTCTAGGGAGCCAAGCCCTAGGAGGCTGTTCAACTAGGCCGTCAGGGAGTGAGCCATGGCAATGGGTCATAATTTTATCCCCGACACTGTCTCTTTGTTTGAGTCATTGTGATAAGAGACAACCTTTGGGCTCTCCTTTGTACATGCCCTAAGCTTATCAATTTAGGAGGGAGGGAGTATCTCGTAATTTGAGTCCCACAATCGACTCCGTATTCATGTCGGCCACTGCGAAGAATCCGATAGGTGTACTATTCACCGGCACCAAATCGTCTTGACTCCCCGAGGTGCCCACAGCCCACCTCTGCTATACGGCTTGCCGCCTCACCATGTGGCCCACTGGCATAGCTCCGCACCACCCATGGACAACCCGACGCTTCCATGTGCCTTCTAACACTACAGGAATTTTTTATATTTATTTTTAAAATGCATAAATAATATTTGTTAATTTAATTTTAATAAATATATGCCAATTGTGTTCCCATCGACGAAGATATAAATCCCACACATTCAATTGGCGAGATTTACATTTTTTGCCAAACGGTCAAGCAGAATGGGCATCAAGGTAGTTGAGGGATACAAAGACAAAACCCACTATTTGGTTTTGACAAAATTTAAAATCCGCCAAACCAAATGGCAAGGTTTAAATTTGGGCGATTTGATGTGTGACTACCATTCACATCTTGCAGAATTGCAGGCACAACTTCTCATTTCGGTCCCATGAATATGTGAACATGAAGGCTAGTGTGCTCTCTCCCCTACAGTTTGGCATGTTCTGGGGTCTTCCAAAATCTTTTATTGTTCTTGTGTCAACGTTGGTCTCAGACGTTCTTTTGCTTTTAGATCAATGATTCGTTTTGTTTGCATGCTTTTGGTAATTTTTTGGCGCGTTTCTCGGCTTTCACTAGGCGCTTCGTTTGTTTGAACAAATCCCGTTATTTGGCTTGGCATATTTAAATCTCGTCATGTCTCCGTATAGCTCCCGATTGGCTTAACGCCTATTCCGCGTGACTGTTTTGATGAAATTGCAAATGACGCTAGTTGAATGGATGGGATTTCTTGATGGAATGGTCATATGCATCTATTTATATAATTTTAATAAAAATTTATTTATTTCAGAAAATAAAAAACAAACTGCTAAAACATTCCATAACACGGCATGCTACTTTCGCATGACAACGGCCCATTCTGCAACGCACTGCAGCCCAACTCTCGCAAGCGTGCGGTCCGCGTTGCCCGGCTCGCGCCGTCCGCGCGCCACTTGTGCAGCTTAGTGGCCTCCTGCTCTTGCAGCCCTCGGCCCTCGGCCCTCGCCAATAGTGTTATAACCCTAGGGGTATTATGATCAGAACCGAATATATCTCTAAGAAGTTTTCTTGCTTACTAAGAAATCCTGCCCTGTAAATATGAGAGGCATTTCTTTGTATTCTGATATATGAGATTAATAAAGATCTGTGTCGTGGCTTCCTCTCTACATCTCTGTGTTCATTCTCTGATTATTTATCTCTGAGATAGTGTATGGATGACTACCGTATACTCCCTCCATTCTAAAATATAGGGCGTGCATGTTTTTTCAAAAGTCAATATTTGAAATCTTTGATTAATAATTAAGCAAAAAATGTACATGTTTTAGTATATGCATGTAATATATTTAGATCCGTATTTAAAAGTACTTTGATATGATGTTAGTTTTGTATGACATATTTTGAACGAAATTAACGGTCAAAGTTATACTTTAAAGACCGTGCCAAAAAATTATATGTCCTATATTTTAAAACGGAGGGGGTATATTATAACAAGCAGGACCACCGCCGCACAACCCAGCTCGACCCACCTTGCACCCGCCTCCGCTGCACGCCCATGTGGCCCAATGGCTTGCTCTTCCTACCTCCTCGCGCCTTTCTAGCCGCTTGCCATCCGAATTTTTTTGATATTTTTATTTTTTGAAAGAAATAAATAAATGTTCTTTTAAAATTAATAAATAGCCTCATCTCGTCGTTCCACCAGACTAGAAAAGGGCCAAGCTAAAAATCGCCAAGTCCATTTGCGGCACATTGTGTGCTTTTATATCCTACCGAATGTAATGGTGGTTATCAAATCCCGTTGAATCCACTGGCGGGAAATAGGTCGTTTGGATTGGTCGTCCTACCTCAATCCTATCGTTTGGATTAGCAGTTAAATGGGAGGACCCAAATCCCGCCAGTTGGACTGGCGGCTAATAGGGCTGATCCAAATTACTCCATTTGAAATGGCGGGTATTAAGCACCCAGAGCATTAAACATGTATGATATGTCTGTTCAAACATGGGTCAAAAGTGTGTTTGTCGTTAGACTGAAATGCCATGCAGGTTTCAAGTTCAAAGCAACGAGAGCGATAGTTTTATCATGACCAGTTAACATGTCTTGCGTCCGAGGAAAATTAATTGCCTTGACTAAAAAATTATGAAAAAAGTTTGTGAGTCTCACCAAATTTTTTGTAGGATGTTATCCTTGCATTATGTGGTTTGATCCCCGTCAGCCACTACGAATATTGCAAAACAGATAAATGATCATAATATTCGATTTGACGAATGCACCAGTTTGTTTTTTTTGGCATGTTGGGGATACGTGGGAAACTTAGCTGCCTTTCCCAAAAATTTGTGAAAAAATTCGGCAACGTGTGTAACACCTACTTCTTCGTAGATGTTGCATTAGGCGGTTCAGTCCATGTCAACCACTACAAAATTTGGAAATTAAGTAATTGGTCAAAATTGTAACATCACATGGTGCAGACAAACAATGTCATGTATGATACAAATAACAATCTAAACTACTAGTGCATTGCATTGAAACCTAGCATACCTTACAAAAAATTATAAACATAGTTGTACTGACTAAGATCAATCTATTTGGTGCACTAGGGGTATTTCCTCATCTCAAAGGCCTTGGGTCCTGTTGCCACAGTTCCGAATAATCCCGCTACATTGAATGAAAGGATTTCCCGCCATCAAATCCCACCGTTTCAATGGGAGGATTTTTTCCACCAACTGGATCGCGCCATGCCAAGTGGCTTGCAAAGAAAACCAGCCAATTCAACCGGTGGCTTTTACCTCCCACACGATCCTATCCGTTGTGGCTATAGGATGCCAAATTGTCCGGAGGAAAATCAATTTATCGTCAAATGAATGGGCGTGTTATTTTTCCACCCTTTGTGCTGGCAGGAGGAGTCTATTTATTTAATTTTAATAAACGAAAATTTATTTATTTATTTTAGAAAAATAAAAAATGTAAGAAATTCCTTGCCATCTTCGTTGTCGGTGTGCTCCGTGGGCCAACCTGCAACCTGGCACATCCTCGATCCCCGAGGGCTCTTCCAGCGGACGACCATCCTCTAGGGCTCCTTCGCTAAGGAGCCTGGGCGCCTGAAAACACGCTCTTGACCCTCGGGCTATCTTCTCCTCCCGAGGGACGAGACCTTGACTTCTATCCTGCTCGGGACCTTCGGGTTCTTGGCTGGACCCTCGGGGCTTAGCCCGAGGTATTCTTTCTCCGAAGGCTTTTTGTCTTGCTCTCTGCCCCTGCAGATAAACACGAGCCGGGCCCTCGCGGAGGAGGGGTGCGGTGTTAGCAACAACAGTGACTACGGATGATTTTTGCAAAAAGTTTTTACAAGCTAATGTATGATATGTACTCTTTTCTCCACCAATTTTTTCCACTAGGTTTTAAGGAGTTTTTAATGAGACATAGACATATTATATTAGTTTGTCTAAGGGAGAGTGTTAAGAAATTAATTAAGTGGACAAATTAGTAAGTTAATCCTAAATAAGGAAGTTAGAGATGCCGCTTGGGGAAGTTGCTTATTGTTCAAGCAAGAAAGTTAGAGATGCCTCTTGGAGGCACTCCTTCATGTATTATAGTAAGGGGGGTTCCATCCCATTTGTACACACTTGATGATCAATGCAACAAAAGATCACCCACTTGTTTTTATCTCCAATCGTTGTTCTCACAATGTTCTTGAACACTTAGTTTCTATTTGCTGCTATTTGAATCCACATCAGGGACTTCTATTTGCTGCTCTTATCTTCCGTACAATTAACTTGGTTTTTTAATTTTTATGATTTTCTTCTTTTTTTCACATCCTCGAATGAGCTTTGAGCTATTTTCATCTATGCAGCAATTCTACTCCGAATTCGCTATGGATTGCATAAATCAAATCTTGGTTTCTATCAACAGACAAAAGTTAAATATTTCACTTTCATAAATTCTTAGTTTTCCGGGTGCCATTTTCTCTGCATAAAACTTTTATAGGCTACTCGTATGTCACCATGTATGCCCCTTAATAAATTGTGACGGGCATCATGGGCAGTGCGTGCAAAAACCGTTGGGCGTCCCATTTGTATCCTGAACGGCACAACAAACGGAAGTTACTTACTCCGTACCTGATTCCTGCCAGAGAGGCGGGCAACATAAAATCGAAAAATCTTCATGGTACCGGACTACTGGGTAGTGGGTACTACTACTGCCCTATAGGCCCTACGAGGGCTGTGCGAGTGAGACCAGCATGGCTGTTTGGTTTGAGTAGTAACATTACCACAACTAGCCACAACTAACTAGCCAAAATTGCCTAAGTTAAGTTCATGAAAATCTTAGCCATACTTTAGCAAGGCTAAGAGAATCTTGCCACACTTTTATGTCTCACTTACACATAGGAATCTTGCCACAAGTGTGGCTATGAACCAAACACATGCCTACCTTGGTCAAACCTGACTAACATAAGGCGTGGCAAGTTTTGCAACCTTAGACATCAATCATTTATGGAGGGAGAATCACCACAGCATTTCCAGCATAAAGTCTACATAGGGTGCCGCACTGCCACCAATCAAGTACCAAAACAATAGAGAGAGAGAGAGCCATCTCCTGATGAAGTGCAAGACCCTACTCAGAATTCATGAACCAAGAAGGTGCATATGGAAAGTCTTCCATCACCTCCAGTAATAGGTCCAAGATAACTATATCCTACTCAGAATTCAGAAAAAAAAAAGGTGCATATGCAAATTTGTCGGGGATAAAATCACGGCCCATTGCCATGGCCCACTCCCTGACGGCCCAGTCAGACAGCTTGCCAGGGCCCTGCTCCCTGGAAGGTTCTATCTGGCCCATGTACATCTTACCGAACAGCTCTTTGGTCGGCATGGTGCGTAACGGCCAAGGAATCGTGTTTGAGTCCGTCTCGAACAGGAGTTCTGCACGACTACGTGAAGGCCCGGACGTTGGTTTCCCGGATTGGAATAGGACTCGTGATCCCCAAGACTTGGACTATTCCTTATCTACCTCGGGATGTATTTGGCACGTTGAGTTCGTTACGATCTCATAGTTAGCCCGGCCCGATTATCCCTCGCTAGGTCGGTTCATCTACACTATATAAACAAGGCCCCTACGGCGTGTTGGGGGTCAAGCCATCATCGGATAGCACACCTGATCTTCGCATCATAGCATACCACTTCCTTGTACACTCATAATCTCGCCGAGACTTGTTTGCCTCGTCGAGGATCCTCTTGTAATCTCTTTGATATATAAGAAAGGCTGGACGTAGGGCTATTATCTCTCCTGAGAGGTCTGAACCAGGATAAAAACCCTTGTCTCCATGTTCGTCGCTGGTTGCTGTTCGTGTTGTTCGGCGTGTCTCCTATCTCCCCTTCTCAAGAACCTTAGTTGACTTGAGATCGATATCTCAACCGTCGACAGTTGGCGCCGTCCGTGGGGACCTAGCAGATCGAGCATGTCGAATTCTATCAGCGACCAGGGATCTCTTTCTGAGGACTACGACTCGGAAGGACAGGACGTCTCATCCCCTGTTAGATCGGATCGATCCGTTCGGTCTCGATCGCTCTCGGTGTCTGGGACAGCAATTTCCGATTATACTCCGGAGGTGCCCTCAGACCACAGTCCCGTCATTGACGATGACTACGGAACCGATGATCTATATGATGGTTTAGATCTTTCGGACTCCAAGACCATGTCGGTCGATTCATCCTGTGGAGACATGGTGATGACACCGTCTGGTGCGCCTTCGCACGGCCGCCGCAGCATCAACATGGCTGACGTAGGAACTTCAGAAGACCCTGCACGAGCCACGGCAGCCAAAGTGGTCGAGCATGCCGACTCCGCTCGATGACCAGATGAGGCTGCACAGGCTGCCCGCGAACAGGAGGTTGTTCGCCGTAGTCTGGATGCCTCAATCAACAAAACCTTGGCGCAGTTTCGTGATCGGTGCAAGCGTCTGCGGCGCGACCCGCCTCGCGTGCCTGCCCCAAGTCCCCCGGCGGAAGTACAGCCTGCTCGGGATGAATCCCCGCGTAACCAGACCCTGGTCGGGCAAGACGCGGACGCCTGAGGGATCCCAGGACCCCTTGAGCAGAGTCGTGAACGACTCCAAGCCATGGCTTCGGTGATAAGATCCACCAACCAGGCTGACCTCGCCCGCATGGACGATGCTGTTGCTACCCACCTAGAGCGTATGGCCGAGGGCCTTAAGTCCATGGGTGAAATCAACACTTCCTCCGGGCAGCGCAGCCAGCCTGTCCGGGTGGATTCGGGCAGTGAGCGCTCCGATCGATCGTGTGACCCACGTCACCGTCGAAGGACCACTGTCCACGAGCAAGCTACCTGTGTTCGCCGACGCTCACCCAGCCCCCGCGGTCATCGTGACCACAGGGGCAAGCGTGCGCGTGATGATCACGGACGATCCCCTCGGGAGGTGCGCGTCGTCGCGACTACGAGGAAGAAGCATGGTGGGTTGTTCCGGAGAGAGTTTCTCCAGGCCGAATCTTCCCGTTCAGCAAGAGTTCCTCCGCGCAACAGGGCCAACGTCTTCTCAAGACTAGGTTCTGCCGGGGAAGGTGGTCGGTCATATGCCTTGGGCTGCAAGGCCTTCTCTGATGAGCTTTGCGCTGTCAGATGGCCTTCCAAGTTCAAACATGGCCACGTGGAGAGGTACAACGGGACCCAAAACCCGGAGGAGTTCTTTTCCATTTACGCAACCGCCATCATGGCGGCCGGGGGTGACGAGCTAGTCATGGCGAATTACCTCCCGACTGTCCTTGAAGGTGCTGCTCGGACGTGACTGTTCAATCAGCAAGAAGGTTCCATCTGCTCGTGGGACCAACTTTGTGACGCTCTGATTGCCAATTTCCAGAGTTGTTACGTGCGTCTGGGCAAGGAGGATGATCCGCACCAGATGATACAGATGAACGGGGAGACCCTCCGCAACTTCGTGAAGCGTTTCATTAAAATCCGCAACACGATCCCGAACATCTCAGACGAATATGCTGTCCGCGCCTTTAAAAACGGAGTCCGCGACGAGCGGCTCACTCAGGATCTCGAGATCAATGAGACCTGGACCGCCAACGACCTGTTCAAGGCGGCTGACCGCTATGCCAATGCGGCAGAGCGCGTTCAGTACAAGAAGGCGTTCGACAAGGGCAAGCTGCCCGCCTAGCCTGGTGTGGATGAGAAGAAGAAGAGCAGCAATAACCCTGGTGACAAGAAGTCCTAGAACAAAAAGAATAAAGGTGATGCGAACAATACCATTGCTGGTATAGATCGCGCACCTCCTCCCAAGGATGGGCAGAAGAAACCCAACAGTAATTATAAGGGCAAGAAGCCTGCTCAGGGAGACGGACAAGGCAAGAAAGGTCCAAGTGACCGATTTTGCAAGTTCCACCAACATTACGGGCACGATATACGCCACTGCAGGACCTGGGCTGCAAAGCTCGAGGATTTCTACAACGGCAAGGGCCCAATGCCCACCCTGCCCGAACAAGGTGATGCCAGCAAGGACAAGTGCCAAGCCGATGGTGGTGATCGGGACGACGATGATGAATATCAGGAGCCCGTGAACCACATCGCCGTTATCTTCGGCGGTTCCTCGGCTTATCCCTCTCGCCGCAGCCTCAAGGAAGCTGCACGGGAGGTCCACAACGTTGAAAAGGGCAAACCGCAGCCCAAATCGATGAAGTAGACCGAGGTCTCTATCTCCTTCTCTAAGGAGGATTGCCCCACTAGATGACCAAGCCTCAGAGGCTCCCACTGGTGGTCGCTCCGACCATCAGCAACGCTAGAGTTGGCCGCGTTCTGATCGACGGCGGGAGTGCTCTAGACTTGCTATCTGCAAAGGTCTTGGACGAGATGCAAATTCCTCGCTCCAAGTTGAAGGAAGTCGCAATGCCCTTCTACGGGATTGTCCCGGGAGAAGCTGTTAAACCGTTGGGGCAGATCGTTCTGCCCGTTACCTTCGGCAATCCCAGCAACTTCCGGACAGAGTTGATCACGTTCGACGTGGTCGACTTCCTATCAGCCTACAACGCTATCTTGGGCCGGCCATCTCTTGGCAAGTTCATGGCCATCTCACACCATGCATATCATTGCGTGAAGATACCGGGTCCTAGCGGTGTGATCACGATCAAGGGCACCCACAAAGCTGCTCTGGATTGCGACGAGCAGTCCCTTGCCCTGGTCGATCAGCTCCCGCCGCATGGTCCCGAAGTACCGCAGACCAAGTCTGCACGCCCTAAGGTTTCTGTTCAGCCATGGAAAGAGACCAAGGAAGTTCCGCTGTCTCTTGATGATACTTCCAAGACAGTTCACTTGGGGGCCAATCTGGACCTCAAATAGGAAAGCGAGCTCATTGCCTTCCTCCGAGCTAATGCAGATGTGTTTGCCTAGGAGCCATCTGACATGCCCGGAGTCCCAAGGGAGGTTATCGAGCACAAACTGGCCGTCCGGCCGGACAAAAAGCCTGTTCGCCAGAAGCTTCGACGCTTTTCGGAATTCAAGCAGGGGATCATCAAAGATCAGCTTGGCAAACTGCTCGCTGCCGGGTTCATCCGCGAGGTTGATCACACCGAGTGGTTAGCCAACCCTGTCATTGTAAAGAAGAAGGGCGGCAAGTGGAGGATGTGTGTCGATCACACAGATCTGAACGCTGCTTGTCCTAAGGACAATTTCCCGCTGCCTCGTATAGACCAGCTGGTCGATGCGACTGCGGATGCCCAGCTCCTGAGTTTTTTGGATGCTTACTCCGGTTATCACCAAATAAGCATCTCCCCCGAGGATGAAGAGAAGACTGCCTTCATCACCCCCTTCGGCACTTTCTGCTATACGACCATGTCTTTCGGTCTGCGCAATGCTGGTGCCACGTTCCAGCGCTTAACGGAGAAGACCTTCCCAGAACAGCGCGGAAAAAACCTGGAGGTCTATGTCGATGACATAGTTGTAAAGAGCAAGTTTGCTCCAGATCATGTAAAAGACCTGGCCGAGACTTTTCGTAATCTCACCAGGCATCGAATAAAATTAAATCCAGAGAAGTGTACCTTTGGTGTTCGATCTGGAATGTTGCTCGGTTATGTTATTGGTGCGCAAGGTATTTCTGCCAACCCTGAAAAAATCGAGGCCATTGAAAATATGCAGGCTCCAACTACCGTAAAGGAAGTACAGAGCCTCACTGGGCGGATGGCTGCTCTAAGCAGGTTTATTTCCCGTCAAGGCGAACGCGGGCTGCCCTTCTTCAAGGCCCTGCGCAAGCACAATGGCTTCGAGTGGACAGAGGAGGCCGATAGATCCTTTCAGGATCTGAAGCGATACCTGTCCAATCCACCCGTCTTGACTACCCCGCGGCATGGCGAGCAGCTCCTGCTGTACCTAGCTTGCACGCCACAAGCGGTGAGCGCGGTCCTGACGGTCGAAAGGGAAGGCATACAGCGACCAATCTATTACGTGAGCGAGGTACTCCA
>SPJY01033614.1:141188-378209 GCA_005191435.1 Raddia distichophylla | reverse complement strand
GCTAGATTTGTTTTGTTATATAGCTTTTTTTTTTTTTGAAATGTGGGTAGTTTAGTGTCGACGGCCAGTAATGTTTAGTCGAGACTAATTATAATATGATCATGATTAACACTAATTAAATTATTTAAAAAAGTAAAAATTTTAAAAAATGGTTTGGAATATATTTTAAAATATTGGAAAATAGTATAGAATATAATAAAAAATTTAGGACAATAATATAATGTATTTTAAAAATTATATTAAACTATTTGCTGTGTGATTAGCTAGCGTCCGTGGATTAGTTTAGGGCATGTCACTTAGCCGTACGTCACCCGTTCGGAAACGGCACATCTCGTATGGAACACGGACGGTGATTCGTTGTGCTCTAATACGAGATGTGACGCGCGTTTCCGAATTGTCCAGTGGAGGCCCTTATGGGCGTCCCAGTGGACAGCCTACGAATGACCGTTCGAGCATACGTTGTGTTGTGGTATTGGAGGGTTCGAGATGAGATTTTCGACGGCATAACCTAAGAGGTTCCCCTGTGCATAAAATAAGTGCTTCGGAGTTTTTATGGACTCCCTAGCCATCGTTGCACTAGGAGAACCCCTAGGGTTATGCTGCCGAAATCTCGTCTCGAACCCCCGGTACCGCAGCGCAACATGTGCTCGATCGGTCATTCGTAGGTGGGTTTAGAAGCCTTCCAAAGCTTAATGTAAAACCCTCACGTGCGACGATGGCTGGCAACTCAGATGGAAGAAGACAGGAGTTGGATGTATGAAGGATGGCAACGGAACGGACATCACTCGCACGAATGGTACGACAAGACCGAGACATTCCTGAATCGTGCTTTTCAGGATGCTCCAAACGATAACACCCGGGTAACATGTCCGTGTGTTGATTGCGGGAACTGTAAGAAAAGAACCCGCGCTTAGATGGAGATAGACCTGTATACGCATGGCTACAAGGTCGAGTACCGTCGATGGGTATATCATGGGGAGAGTCGGTTGGCGGAGCCACGACCACCGCCACCACCAACAAACGACGTGGTCGTGGCTGGTCTATCTCCATCTACCGTCAACCGTCACCACCAACAAACGACGTCAGCTTGGGTATATCATGGGTATATCATGGGTCGAGTCACCCATAACATTGTCTAACTTCATGGAGCTTCTCGAGTCTGCAAAACAACCTCTGCATGATAGCACAACGGTGGCCCTTTTGTCTGTTGTGACTCGTATGTTAATACTTAAGTACAAATACAATTTCTCTATCAACTGTTTCGACGAGCTCATATCGTTGTGGTCAGATGTCCTTCCGGAAGGCCACAAGATGCCTTCCAGTTGGTACGAGTGTAAGAAAATGATGATTATGACCAACCAGTACAAGAGCAACGTATGAATAGCAATCTGGTGAGATGTTACGGAGGCGGTAAGATGTTAATTCATGTTAAATCATGTTTCGGACCGAAGTATATCCACCCAACCAGCAAGCTCAACAAACACAACAAGCAGAACAAGAAGGGGAGGATGTCAAGCCAACCGATGATCTTCTCGATGCAGATGATACATACTTCTAAATTGATGGTATTCATAATGGTTAAATTATGTTCTACTTTGTTGTTTAGCTTATACTCGCTACCTTATGCAGAGGATTTATTATTGCCCCACAACTTCGATGTCATGCACCAAGAGATGAATGTAGGACAAGCAATTTTTGGGACCAGTCTAGACATTCCTGACAAGAGCAAGGATAATGTGAAAGCCACGAGGGCACGCCAGACCAGGATGACCTGGCACTGACACAGGAGTCTGGGGCCGCTGGGGGCTCTAGCCAAGAGGGGGGCTCCCAGGGCAGTAAGAGGGGGCATAACAAGTTGCCCAAGGCGGCGAGATATCCTCACGGGCGGATCGTGATCGAGCCGGATGGCGACAGGTAATATCCTAATTCTCTAATTTGTTGTCAATTAAATCTACTAACTTACTTTTATTCCCTGTAGCAACTTATCCTGTGTCAACCCCAACAAAATTGATACCCAGCCAGCGAACGCACTTGGCAACCTCGTGCGGCAGTACTATCCTAGCATGGTCGGAGAGGAGGGGGCACAGCATCCCGCTTACTCTTGGGATGACTACAATGTGGCACCTCACGGGGACAGCACCGCCGCCGAGGAGATAAGGCGGGAGTTCTGGGTGAGTTCTCTTATTTTTGTTTTTTACATACCACGGATGATTGGCAACTATTGTTTATTCGGATTTATTTCTTTTCAGCTTAGGTATCATCCGCGTCCGGGCTTGTAGGAGGACGACATCAATTCTGTCATGGATAGGAACGCGAAGCAGAAGGTGCAGGATCTGATGTCGAGTGCACGGGTCACTGCGGTTCAGGATTTCCGCAGGTATTCACTTATTTCTTATGTCGTTTTTGGCGCATATGGTTCCTATACGAATAATTTACTTTTGTCTTGTCTTGTCAGAATTATGAAGGGCGAGAAGATCACGCAGTCCGACGCGCACAAGCTGTACCTCGAGGCTCAAGAGTACGCGCAGGTTCGACCGAACTGGGTGTCGAACGCCCCTGATGCTTGGGAGGCCCTGTCGCAGCACTGGGCCAGCGTGGCGTTCAAGGAAAAGTCCTTGACGGCGAAGAAGAACCGAGCAGCTATGACGAGCAAAACGCCGGGAAGTCATCGTTCGCTCAGCTAAGGAAAAGGATGATAATACTATTCTATTACTATTTGCCAAAGGGGCCACACATCTCAAAAAAAGGATGGCTCATTCGGTCCTGTGGACCTTGTAGCTGCGCAGCAAGAGGTACGTAGTAATATATCAATTAGTTAGTACACAATCATACATTCTAACTTGATTATCTTCACTTTAATGCAGACACGCTATAGAGAGGCTTTCGCTGATAAGCATGGCTAAGAGAAGGACCCAAAAGAGGAGCCCCTTGACCCTCTGGTCATCATGAGGCTATGGGCGGGAAGGCTCATGGGAGGCTAGCGATCGGAGGGGACCACCTAAGGTATGATATTGTCTACTTTATGTATGTGTCAGCTTATGTCATATTTTGTAACCACTAACATCGCTTTTTTTATAGGTCTGAGGATTACATGCCTCAGGTGAGGGCTGCCCACTCTCAAACGGAGAGCCGACGCGCCTTCGAGGCCCGCATTGAGAGGGAGAGGCAGCGGGAGAGGGAGGAGAGGGAGCGGGAGAAGGAGGAGAGCAGACAGATGATGCAGGCGATGAGGGAGAGCTTGAGGACCCAAGAAGAAGCCAGACAAAGACAGGAGGCGGAGATGGCGAGGCAACGATATGAGTTCGAGCAGAGGTTCGCCTATCTGGAGTCTATTTCTCAACTAGGCGGGGTATTGTCCTAAACCTATTAATATCTATACACATGTAGTTTATTCTAATTTCATTTACAAGTTAGATGCCCATAAAATTTTAGGCTGGTCCCAGTGGTACCGCTGGCGCTCCTGCCTTCTACGGGGGTCCGCCACCATTTCGCGGTGGATGGACACCGGCTCTCTACATCCCATACGGCAGCCACACCACTCCACCAGGCGAATACGTGGGTCCAGCTCGCCCACATGGTGGCTTGCCATATGTTACGGAGGCGGTAAGATGTTAATTCATGTTAAATCATGTTTCAGACCATTCAAATGTGACGAACTAATAATCAATTGTTTGGTACACATGCAGAGTTCTGGTTTAGCGGCTCAAGGTGAAATTCATGGCCAGGAGGGAGGAGAGACATCGGTGAGGTAGGAAAATCCCAACTGGGTCACCGACCTCTTCGGAGCGCCCCGCCGATGTTCACCCAGCCGCGTAATCCTCCAGAAAACCCACCGGAGAACAATCCACCGCCAACCAACCCTGATCAGTAGCTTTACCTTTCACTTTGTTACTATTAGTTGGAAACTTTATGTTGCATTTGTGGTTTGATAGCTTTTGGTGATGAACTTGGACTTCGATGTGATTGTGTCGACGAATTATGTTTCTATGTGCTATATGTGTTTGTCGCGATATAGTTTTGTTTAGTTTTGTGGAGATGTGTTATATATGTGATTTGGATGAATTGTGGTCGCATATATGCGACGATGGGTATATATGAATTACGGGGTATTTTGGGTTTGCAGGTGCGGCTGTCGCTGCTGCTGGGTGCAGCCGCGGCAGCCGCTGAAATTTGTGAATTTTTATACAATATGGAAAAAAAAAATTTCTCTGGGACTGTCTCGACGGCCAACACAAGGCCGTCGACATAGCTGGCCAAGGCGGCGCATTATCGACGGCCACAACTGGGCCGTCGATACTACACTTCGTGTCCACGTCACCTGCTGCTAGCTCCTCTGTTGGTCCCATTACAGTCAGTACCGACGGCTGAGTGCGGCCGTCGACACAGGCTTTTCGTCCACGTGGCCCCTCATCTACTGTGTCGACGGCTAGTTGTGAGCCGTCGATACTGATCCGATCATGCCGGAAACGACGTTTGGTGGGGTCAGTACCGACGGCGTTGATAATGGCCGTCGACACTAACTCTATCGATGGCTGAGCCGTCGAGACTACGTCCTTCTCTCGACGACGTTCACTCGACGGCCTTGTATCGACGGCTAGCCATCGAGAGAAGGTAAACCCGACGGTTGACTTGTTTGTACCGACGACTTTAGCCGTCTAGACTGTTGCCGCCTCCTGTAGCAGGGGCGGATCCAGATCAATTCATGGGTATTCAGTTGAATACCCATTATTTTTGCAAAATTTTTTTGTATATATACGAGGTATATAGCTTCTTTTATGGTACATATGGTACATAGCTTCTTTTATGTGTATTTTAGAGGGAAAAACTGATAGCTTGCTCCAGCTCCCAGTTTTGGGCCGTGGGGTGGGAATTGCCCCCAGCCCACTTCTCCTCCAGCCCAGTAGCCTAACGCCCCATCTCCCCAGGCCCTTAGCTGCCTAGCCTACCCCTCCCTTAAGCCTCACTCCCCTCAATCTCTCATCCCTAATTCCAAACCCTAACTGTGTCTCCCTCGATCATGCCGGAAACGGCGTTTGGTGGGTCAGTACCGACGGCTTTGATAATGGCCGTCGACACTACCTGTATCGACGGCTGAGCCGTCGAGACTGCGTCCTTCTCTCGACGACGTTCACTCGACGGCCTTGTGTCGACGGCTAGCCGTTGAGACAAGTTAAACCCGACGGTTCATTTGTTTGTACCGACGGCTTTAGCCGTCTAGACTGTTGCCGCCTCCTGTAGTGTCCCCACTTTGCCTCCAATTGGGCTGGCTGGGCCGGCATGGGCCCTCTTATGTACTATATATACTCTTCCGACGGTATACACAATCACCTATTCCGCCTATGGAAACTAGTGCAGCTGGACCATATGAAGAACCACGGGTATATCTAATGTGGATTTCTCGTTGTTCTGGATAAAAGATTAACAAATCATGATGATGAAGTGGTAAACATCAGAAACAATAATCTGGATGAAGTTCTTTGGATGAATGAAAATTCTAGAATACTTTCTTTTGTGCCTTCATGTAATGATTTTGAAATTTAGATGTGACAACTCGATCAGAATGTTTATATATGCATATTTTATGAATTCATATTGCCGAGTTTTACCATAGCTCAAAGACTATGGGCCTGTTTGGATGGTGCCCTGCCAGGCAGCGAGCCGGCCAGGCAGCGATCCCAGCCCCAGGCGACCGAAATCGGACGCCTGGGATCGCTGCCTGGGCCAGGCAGCTCCGGCCGGCGTTCAACCAAACAAGCCCTATGATTTCTTTTTTCATGAGCAGACTTAGTTAAGGAAGTTGGTCTTGTTTGTTTAAGTTGAAAGTTGCTGAAAACTTTAATATGAAAAGATGACCCCTCGAAATACGTCTTAAAGACGTAGCCGCCTGCTACGCACGTCCTGCTGCCTTGTCGCGTCCCATCGGTGGCAGGTGGGGCCCAGAGTCCCGCCGACCCTGCCAGCTGCTCACGTGGTCGCCGATACGGCGCGGGGCCTGATCGCCCGCCAGCCTGCCGCTCTGCCACCTATCCTGGTCGCCGAACTGCTGCATGTCCTTGTCGCCGAGCTGCTCGCCCGGCGCGCTGCGTGTCCTTGTCGGGGCGCTGCTCGCCCGCATACTGGAGCCTGGTCGCCCGCCTGGTACGGAGGGCTCGCCCGCGTGCTGGGGCCTGGTCGCCCGCCTGGCACGTGGAGGGCTCGCCCGGTCTCCCAGCGCAAGGGTCTGGTCGCCCCCACCTGCCGAGAGACGCCTCGGGGCCCAATTCCGAGCGATGGGGCCCGCGTGCCCGCCAGTCCGCCCGGAACCAGACCCGGTCTTCATGATCCTTCTGGATGACGCCGTTTTCTACCCTCTTCTGGAGGAGGTGGAGAGGACACCCCGGTACCTTATGTACCGACAGTGGTCACATATATCCGACGATGGGTTTATATATGAATTGCGGGGTATTTTGGGTTTGCAGGTGCAGCTGGCGCTGCTGCTGGGTGCAGCCGCGGCAGCCGCTGAAATTTGTGAATTTTTATACAATACAGGAAATTTTTTTTTGCTCTGGGACTGTCTCGACGGCCAACATACGGCCGTCGATACAGCTCGGCAAGGCGGCCTAGTATCGACGGCCAGAAATGGGCCGTCGATACTACATTTTGTGTCCACGTCACCAGCTAGCTGTGGGTACCAATGCAGTCAGTACCGACGGCTGAGTGCGGCCGTCGACACAGGCTTGTCGTCCACGTGGCCAATCATCTACTGTGTCGACGGCTATTTCTGAGCCGTCGATATTGATCCGATCATGCCGGAAACGGCGTTTGGTGGGTCAGTACCGACGGCGTTGGTAATGGCCGTCAACACGAACTGTATCAACGACTGAGCCGTCGTGCCTACGTCCTTCTCTCGACGACGTTCACTCGACGGCTTTGTATCGACGGCTAGCAGTCGAGACAGGGTAAACCCGACGGTTGACTTGTTTGTACCGATGGCTTTAGCCGTCTAGACTGTTGCCGCCTCCTATAGTGTATCATTGGGCCAAACCCTATCCAGATGGTATGCTCCATGTTGGGCCAATAGCTTTACTCTACGAGTACAGGTACCAGATGGTCAAAACCACGGTATGCCCTCTAGGGCCACCAGCTGTATCCCACTCCGGTCGGGCTCTTATAAATAGGACGAACAAAGAACAAAGTTTTTCGATCACTTACTTCGCCCGCCCTTTTTTTATCGGTTTTTTAATGCAAATTTTTTTAATGCAAATTTTTTTTGCAGAAGTTATGGAGGTGAGGGGGGTCTTGGGTTGTTTATATAGTATGTTGGTCGACCTAGGTCAGGCCCTTATTGGGTTGATTTTGAATTGGGCTTAAATTCTAATCCGAATAGGTTTAGAACTCCCCCAAATTGGGTATTTTTGCAAATCCGTGAATTTTGACTTGGGCTTCTGGCTTTGGGCAAGTTTGGGCCTCAAATAACTATCCTCCGAGTTTGGGCTTGGTTCTCCCATGTTTGCTCGTCATTTCATGGGTCCGACGAGCTCCCGGCAGAATGGCATACTCTACTGAAACATGGGCTAGCCTTGGTTATTTTCCTAGCCTATCCTGTGAATTAACACTGCGTCATCTACCTTGTGAATTTAGCCATTTATTGATGCCTTAGTTATTTTTCTAACCTATCCTTGTGCATAGATTCTAGTGCTCGTGGGTTATTAGTTGTTAGGTTATTCATTTATTTAATCTCGTGACTTGGTATAATTGGAGGTGCTGAGTTATTTTAATAATCTAATCAACTAAAACCATATGGCGTGAGTTGACTAAAGGTGGCAAGTCGGGTGGTTTTATGGAATGAGGATTGGGGTGGTGATAGTCACCTTGGTCTAAGGACCCTTGACGTGTGCTTATCCGGCCAAACCATACAAGTGCAACCATAAGTGCTAGCTCTAGCATGCCGGCCAACATGTGCTAGTTCTGGCTTAGTAGTTAGAGAAAACTGTTAACACACTTTACTTTGAAAAGATCGGGCTACGGTCCATGGGCTCAAGAGGGGGACCCGAGATGTCGAAACCTTAGAGGGGAAATCGGTGTTAACAGAAGGAACTATTGAATCGCCCTGTATCGTTACTCGGTGTGGGCTTCAAAGGAAGAGCTAAGACGCAAAAGTATCACTAGGCTTATGGGTAAAGTGCGCTAAACTCTGCAGAGGTTAAAACTATCATGATAGCCGTTCCAACGGTCATGGGAGGGGAGGAAGGTCGTACAGGATAGTCTCATGTGTTATTAATTAATCTGATTGGTTGGTTTCATTTGAGTTATTCTAGGCTTGAGTAGTTCTGCACAGGGGCTTTCGAAAGCCGAGCTCTGTGTGTTACTTTGGGAATTTTAACATTTATTGTTCAACAAATGTTTTTACAACATTTTAATTAATTTGACTAGAATAGGTGTTTATGAAAATTAGCCATCCTGTTCTTGTTTATATCTTTGCATTCATTCTTTGCATTCATTATAAGGATTCTTGTTGGGTAGCCGTGTACTCACTATACAAACCACAGATATATATTTGTTCAGGAGAAGACTCGGGTCCGGTTTGCCCACAGGATCAGGTGGATTCTATACCGGATTTCGATTAAGACTCGCTGTCGTTCGAAGGGCTTGATTAGAGAGCATCGTCATATCTTTATTTCGCTGCATTATTTGAATTTCCGCAACTCTGAACTATACTATATGGTCGTATTCAAACTATTGTAATAAGTGGTTGTGCTATAATTACTTTTGTATTAATATGTTATTTTCATAGTTAATTGTGATTGTGTTGTGATGTTCGACAATTGTCGCTCATGAGTTGCTAGCATTGATCTCTGGGACTAGCAATGTATCATGAGTGGATCTCGGTGAAACTGGGGTTCTGACAAAAATGATCCCACTCTCTCTCCTTATTAGCTCCGCGCGCGCCACATCACCTTTGCATCTAACGTGTCATGCCAAAAAATGGATGTAGAATGCTCTTACAGCTGTAGCGTGATCACTTGGCACTATCTCCCCACACTTCAAGGGTGGGAGGTGTTTGTCTTTATTGAGCTAATCTTGAACCTTCGCTACCGTAGCGAGGTTTTACATCCAGAGGCTCTACCATTCTCTGGCTCCCCTAGGCTTCACATACCTCACGATATTGACCCGTCAAAGATAGGTTGAACATTTGACGTACACCTACTCTCCATATTCTACACCAAAGAGTGAAAACAACTAGGGCCAACGACGTAATAGAGAATTACATTTATTACGGTATTCTTCTCCACACGCATGCCCCGACGGTATAGATAGCCTATCCATACAACAGTGTCCGAGTGTAATTAGGTGGTGGCGTCACAATCATAGTTTTGGTGGTGGGAGTTGTCTGAGGCGAGGTGCTGAGGTAGGCGGTGGGACACTAGAATTGGGGAAGAAAGGGATATCAGGAGGAAGTAGCGTGTCAGGGAGAAGGATGAAAATCGTGAGAGAGCTGGAAAGAGCTAAAGCGCATGAATGCAAGCATGTAGCAACGTTGCTCGAGTGCTCACGACAATCCTCTGGTGTTATTGTGCTCATGGTGACACTTGGTTTGGGCTTGAGGGGCCTACCTTTGGAATTAGGGTTCTTATTTAGGTATTATATATATGGCAAAATATATGGTGCAAACCACTGTTTTCGTGTAAACTCCGTGAAAACCATATATAAAAGTTTTGTAAATTCGTGAAAAAATTACTCCCGACCTTCTGCTCGCTGCGATGAGACCTCATCTTTTTCTAACCTGTTCTAACTTCTAAGCTGAGCTAAGCTGTTCGAACAAGGTACGGATCGACCGAACAAGGCAGGGCCGGAGAGGGAGATGCAAGACACGTAGGAACAGATCGAGCCGGGAGCCTGCATGGCTGCATGGTACGTGCCACGACGTGAGGCCTCGGCATCCATGCAGAGCAAGCCCCTCGCCACGTATCCCTCCACATGTCCCTCCTCCCCGTCAGCTCCTGCCACCGCGCTCTATATATCGATCGCAGCGCACATTCATAACTGCGTCGATCCATCCACCATTAATTTCATCATCTCTAGATTACCTCAGGAGATCAAAATTCGTAGTAGCTAGCTAGCTAAGTTGATTGAGGTGAAGTGAGACCGTGGCCATGGCCGTAGAGGAGGCGCACCACCGGCTGGGCGCGGGGCGCGGGCACGGCGGCGGCAGCACCGTCGGGGAGCACTACATGCGTGGGCTCTACGGCGACGAGTACTACGACGAGCAGGCGCACCGGCAGCCGGCGGCGGAGGCGGTGGCGAAGGCGGTGGCCGCGGCGGCGGCGGCGGGGTCGATGCTGGTGCTGGCGGCGCTGACGCTGACGGGCACGGTGCTGGCGCTGATCGTGGCGACGCCGAGCCGTCGCGGTGGCGCTGCTGGCGGCGGGGTTCGTGTCGTCGGGGGCCTTCGGCGCGGCGGCGATGGGCGTGCTGGCGTGGATGTACAGGTACCTGTCGTCGCCGCCCGGCGAGGGGCCCGAGGGCGCCGACAAGCTGGACCACGCGCGGGCAAGGCTGGACGCCAAGGCGCACGACGTCAAGGACTGGGCCCAGCACCGCCTCGACCAGGCGCGCGCGCAGTAGCCGCCATTTGCGTTTTGCTTTTCACCTTCTGTGTCTAGCTTGTGTATGTGTGTTATTCATGTGCCGGCATGCATGCGCCGGGAAAATCGGCACTTAATTCGGACGCCCCACTGCATTCGACATTAATTTCGTCTGTCTTTAGCCATACGACACTGGGCATACGAATTTCTCTCCCAGACGACATTTTGGTCATTTTTCAACCATTTCTCCTCTTTTCCCCTATTTTCTTCCCACATTTCCCCATTTTCTTTTCTTTTTCCTTCCTCCTTCCCATTTTCTTTTCTTTTTCCTTCCTCCTCCCTCCTTCTTCTTCTCCGGCGGTGCTCCAAGGAGGGCGGCGGTGGCTCGGCCGGCGGCGGCGCAGGCGGGCGGCGCGGCGACCTCGCGGCGGCGGCGCAGAGGGGCGGCGCAGAGGAGCGGCGCGGCGACCTCGCGGCGGCGGCGGCGCAGAGGGGCGGCGCGGCGAGCTCGCGGCTGCGGCGGCGCTCTCCGGCGGCTATGGTTGCCGGAGAAGAAGGAGAAGAAGGGGGGAGAAAGGAAAAAGAAAAGAAAAGGTGGAAAAGGTGGGAAAAAGAAAAGAAAATAGGAAAATGTGGGAAAAAGAAAATAAAATAGGGGAAAAGGGGAGAAATGGTTGAAAAATGGCCAAAATGTCGCCTGGGAGAGAAATTCGTGCGCCCGGTGTCGTATGGCTAAAAGCAGACGAAATTAATGTCGAATGCAGTGGGGCGTTCGAATTGAGTGTCGTACACCCGATTTTCCCGCATGCGCCGGGGCTGTGCTGTGCATGCAAGTGTCGATCTACTACGTACTCCACGAATAATGAATTGCAGCTAGTGCTTAGATAATTATAACTAAAAAGAAAATTCTGGATACGTAAGCTAGACCGAAAAGAGATCAGATTGTAGGCAGCCAGTGAAACGCATCAGATTTCATATTTCCAAACCGGGAAAAAGAATAATGGAGAATGTTTCAAAGCTGCTGTCAGCACACTACTAGGAAGAGGGCCTTTAGTCACGGTTAACAACTGGCTTTAGTCCCGATTACCAAATCGGGATAACTTCTAGGGACTGAAGGTCACAGGCCTTTAGTCCCGGTTTTCTCAACCGGGACACAAACGTTACCATGGTATAGCAAATATCTAAAACCTGTAGGTCATAGGCTTTTAGTCCCGATTGAAACCGGGACACAAACGTTACCACGGTATAGAAAATATCTAAAAAATATGGCGAACTCAAAACTCAAACCTGAAACCTCCCGTTACCACGGGACTCCGCACTCACCCATCTAACCAACCCACCCAGCCACGCGTATTTACTAGACTAGGATATGCATTCCTTTTGAACTATGCTGAAACGAGGCTTTAGCCCTGGTTCGTAACACGAACCGGGACTAAAACTTACCTTCAGTCCTGGTTCGTGTTACAAACCGAGACTAATTTGTGCCCGTGCCAGCTGGCATGTACCCGTCTACCAAAATGCTTTTCTATCTCGGTTTGTAACATAAACCGGGACTAATGTGAACGAAAAATCGTGCTTTTGGTCTAGTAGCCATAAACCGGGACTGATGCCACTATCAATCCTGGTTTGTAGTTAACCGGGATTGATGTGCCGGGATAGAAGGTCTGTTCTCTAGTAGTGCAGCTACACGCAACAGTCGTGGCCATCTATAATATTAATCCCTGTTTGATTCCGCGTTAAATCAA
Source organism: Raddia distichophylla (assembly GCA_005191435.1). Classification (NCBI taxonomy): domain Eukaryota; kingdom Viridiplantae; phylum Streptophyta; class Magnoliopsida; order Poales; family Poaceae; genus Raddia; species Raddia distichophylla. Next base: position 365,899 of record SPJY01033614.1, on the reverse strand, counting down.
AGTTGAGGCCCTGCCCGAAAAGTTTAAAAAAAGGATAAAAATAGTTTTGAGAAATCTTTGAAAAATAAAAATTCTCAAAAAATGTTCGTGTAAAATGCTATATTAAAAACTAAAAATATCTGTAAAGTGCTACATAAATGTCTGCTGTAAAGTGTTATCATATGTGACATAAAAATAGTTACCATCCAACGCAGAATTATCTATAAAAATAAAGCACAATTGTCTATAAAAAAAAAAGTGAGAATCGTGTCTATAAAAATAGAGACCTGTCGAACGCACAATCGTCTATAAAAATAAAAACCGTATAAGGCACAATCGTTTGCAATTACATAATAAATGTAACTAAGTTGTATACTTAATTTATACATTATTGACAAATTGATAAATGTAATTTTAGTATAATTGATCTCGGCTCCTAGCATTAGTCCGCTTCTCAGTCAATCGGCGAAACTTAGTTGCTAAACCAATTGAATTGTTGTACATTATTGATAATTCAATAAATGTAATTATTCAATTGTACATTATTGATAAATGTAATTATTCAATTGTACATTATTGATAAATGTAATTATTCAATTTTACATTATTGATAAATGTAATTTTAGTTTTATTAATTAATTGGTCCCTGCCCCCGTTAGTAGTCCTCTTAGTCGGCGAAGTCCAGTTTTCAAACCAATTGAACTTATCTATAGTAGTCCGTTTAGTCGGCGAAGTCTAGTTTTCAAACCAATTGAACTTCATCTAGCCTGACATCTCTCTTTCTAGAAGAGCATGATAAGTACGCTGTGGACACCGTTACAGAAACATTCATCCATACCTCTCATTACCGGTGGAGGAGACAAAAACCTCGTGCCCAGCCCCACCCTATGTTCTTTCTACCTCTTAAAAAACCAGCGGTGATGACAACGGCTAGCGATAGTATGCGTACCAATAGCTAGTGGTACTATATAACACTAGCAGTTATAAGTTATAACATAGAGCCACTAGTGGATTTTGAACCAAAAAATAAAATAAAATGACAGTTTGGGGTACACACCACATTTGAAATCAAAACCTTGTTTATATGTATCATCCAACTAGTGATTACATATTTAATTATAAAATTAACACGCCAACGGCTATATACACAGTTTGCTTGAAATGCGCAAAGCAGAACATACTTATGTATGCTCACATATTGAAGTTGTCCTTCTCGTCCTCCTTCTCCTCCTTGTTCGCAGAGCTGCCTCCTACCTCGTCGGAACTGCTATGGCACAACTCTTCCTCCACCTCAGATTCGGAGTCGGTTACGTTGCTGGCCCGCCACCAACACCACAGGACCTCGCTGTCATCATTGGTGTCATCCTCCTCCTCAAGGCCCGCTGAATGGGTGTATCATGACTTTTCGTCAGAATCTAGCCGTTGTACGACCCATTGATGGATGAGGGCAACGAGTGGCCAAGAGGGCAGAGATGGGTTGCAACGACGGAGAGAGGCGGGAGGGGCGAGAGTTTCGGATAGGGGAGGAAGGGGACAAGAGAGGTGGCGCTCAAGACGAGCGCGCTTCCTAGGGGTGAGGCCATATGGTTGCTCATGGTGAGGGTCGAAAGGGACGCTCCTAGCAACGAAGAGGGGCGAAGAGGGGCCGAGGAGGAATGGGAAGCAGCAAAAGGGGAGCGGTGTATAAGTATTGGTGGAATGGGAAGCGGTGTATTAAGGAATTGGGGGCAGCGGAATGGAGAGCGGCGGAATGGCGGAGGAGGAATGTAAGCTCGAGGTTCAATACGTTGACGCATGCCCCCTGTAGTAGGGGAGGATTGGACAAAGCAGTAGCAAGCATTTAAATTGTGCTCATTTCTAGAAAATTTCTTGGCAGCCGACGAAGCTGGAGCGTTTAGTTAGCCACTTGGGCGCCTACCGCCACTGTGCCCATGGCTGGATGAACAACGACGATGTGGCGAACAGGCTGCGCATCGGTCGGTATGTCCACCCGAGAGAATGAGCGATGTCTTGGTGAGAGCATGAGGCATTGCAGGTATCTCAGGATGACAGATTGACAGGTGCCATCTCGTTGATATCGGGTCTCGGCAAGCAGGCAAGAACATGGAAAGGTTGAGCGCTTTAAGGCGGCCGCCGCGGCCATGCGCGCTGTGATCCTCCAAGGTAACCACACCGTCGTCGAGCCATCGGTGAGCCGTGAGCGGCTTCTTGGGCTGGAGCATTACAGGAAGTGGCGGAGTCCGGAGCAAGGAGGTGATCGAGGTTGGCGAGCTTCATCCTCATGGACACAGGCACACAGCGTTGGGCTTGGCAACAATAGGACTGTAGCATCCCAAATTTAGGGACTCGTAGAAAAATTATTTAAAATATTAAAATAATGAAAAACATTTTACATGACTAGTATTTTTCTATTGAATTTAAAACCTTTTGCTACTATATTTGCATTTTCAAAAAAAAATATATAATGAATTATATTGAAAAAATCCTTTTATTGTTTTAAAAGCTATTATAGGTTTTGCTACAAAACAATTCATGTCATTTGGTAACAGGCCCGGCCCAGGGCATGTGCGGGTTGGGCGACCGCACAAGGCCCCCAAATTAATGGGGCTCCTAATTCCAGCTCAGGTAATACCTATTACTAGTAGCCCATTAACCATTTCAATGCACAACGAAGTAGCTAGCCCAGTCCAAGAAGTAGATTGCCCCAGCCCCCAGCCAACTCAATGGATTAGCTCAAATTGCAATAGAGAACGATTATCTAGAGCATATTAGATATGAAGATCTTGTGGAAGATTTTGTTTCTCAAAATTCTAGAAGGATCGCTCTTTTTATGTAAGCAGCAAAAAATTACAAAAAAATGAAATTGTTTTATATAATATTGTATCTAGTCCTAGGGGTTAGAGCCCCATTTGCAACTTTTGCTATACTTCCGCACCGGGGCCTCAAAATGCTAGGACCGGCCCTGTTTGGTAACACCCAAGTTTTGCCATCTTTTAAACATCTTCCATAACACTATTTTGGTAAGCTTGCTCAAAATAAATATTTTTAATATCATTGTTGCCCCTATAAAAGAGATGAACTTATTCTATTTATTTTAAATGCCTCCTTGCTAATGTTTATTTATTTTAAAATAGGAATTTGGATGCTTGTATGTTGTATGTTTGCATGTAACTACTATTTTTGTGATCTTGGTAATGCTTTGGCCATCCATAAAATGTGCTTGCTATTATATATAATCCTAAAGCAATATTTTGATTTCCAAATTATAAAAATTGTGCAAAGGTTCATATTTCCAAATATGAAATCCAAATTCTTTTATATCAAATGGCCATCCATTTTGCAACGTGTGCTTACAAATAATTTCCCTAAAAATGATATTTTGAACTTTAGAATTAAACTCTTGTGCTTGGTTCAAAATTCAATTTTGTACTTTAAATCCTTTTCGATTTGGCCCTATTGCCCCATGGCCCAATTCCCCCCCCCCTCTCTCTCTCTCTCTCTCTCTCTCTCTCTCTCTGTGTGTGTGTGTTTCCCTCCTCATGCCCTAGCCGTGCCCAGCGTGATGTTCGCGCCTTGCCGTTGCCATGCACCACCGCCGATGCACGGAGCCGCCGCTGCACCCGCGCGTTCCCACGGCCAATCTCCGTTTTTCCCTCGCTTGCACCGTGCCCCCCACTGGATGCCACGGCATTGCCTCCGCCGCAGACTCCCTCTCCTCGCCGGCGTCGCAGCAGCTATTACTTGGTCCTGAGCTCTTGTTGGAGACTGGCGTCATCGCCTGCGTCACGCCCTCGCCGCCGGCTTGAGAACCTCGGAACCACCTCTAACCACCCGCTGGCTATAAAAGCCGGAGCCCAACTCAATTTCCTCCTTCCCTCTCCACTCTGTCTCGGCCAAGCGCCGCCACCGTCGGTACGCCGCTGCAGCAATCCCCAATCACCAACACCTTGCCAATTGGTTCGTATTTGCCTTCTTTCTCTCCCTTGCAAGCGATTAAGCTTTTGTTGCTTGTGGTTCTCAAGAGATCTCGCCGCCGCCTCAGGATGTTCCCCCCTTTTGGATTGCTCGTCTCTGGCGACATCCCTGGGTCCCTGCCTCCGGATAGAGCACCCCGTCGACATCCTCTGCCTCCCCTCCGACGCAATCGACTCAGGTCCCATCGGAGTTCCCTGGCGACGACTCCCCTGCTCCAGCCATCATCGCTGCTCACGGCGCCAAGCCATACCCGAGCCTCCTCGGCGCCCCCGTCTCCTCGGTTAGCATCTACTTCTCCCTCTACTGCTCGCCCAAGCCTCATTTGTTCTCCTCTCAACGCAATGCGTCGCAGCTGAGTTCACCCGAACCCGCCGCCGCACATGGCGCCGCAGCCCTAGTCCACCTCAGGACACCAAACCGGTACCATTAGATGCGTGCCTTCGCTCTGATTCCGTAGAGCCCGAGAACGCCCAAAACCGTGCCCCGTAGCACCACCGCCGTCCATTTTCCCCCTCGTTGCCGCACGTGCCTAGAGGAGTGATTAGTTCATTTTCTACGCATTGGAAAATGGAAATGGGGATGGAATTTAACAAGAATGCAAAAGGAAAATGCAGTAAAAATGCATGAAAGTTGTATTTAAAAGATATTTTGGAAAAAATAATTAGGGTTGACTAGGATGGTGACACTACGGAAATCTCCCTCAATACCAAGGGCTCAAAACCCTCGCGATAAAGGCAGAAACCCTCGTGATTTACTATTCACGAGGGCCGGTCCTCGTGAATAGGTTCTCGCGTCTGCTCCCCCGCAAATAACGATAGAACACGAGGGCATGGCCCCCCGAATAGTTAATCGCGAGGGTTTTATTATGCCCTCGCGAATAACTGGCCTGCAGCTTTATTGCGAGGGTCTCCCAGCCCTCGCGAAAAGTATGTGGGGCCCACGTTCCCTTGCGCGAGCAGGAGCCAACCCACCGCTATTCACTAGGGCCAAATAGCCCTCGGGAATAGCATCTGTGCCCACAGCTAATCATGATGGTTTGTATGATTTGGATATCTCCTGGGGAAATTTCTTATAAAGGGAAATGGTGAAGGGGATTTTTGGCATTATTCCGAATAGAATAACATGATAGAGTGGAAGGTTGATTTTGACATTATTTTGGTAGATCTCCGGATAGCAAGAATTTATGTATGCGTATGTGGAAAATATTAGATGTGTTCAAGATATTAGGTGTGGAAAATATTATGTGTGGATCAACAAATTGTTGAAGCTATAAGGTGAAAATACTAGAAAAAGGTTTTTAATAAATTATTTGTGCAAAGAATCTTTTTTGGGAAATATTTTGGAATTTTGAAAGTATTTTCTTAGGAAAAAGAGAGAGAAATGAATTTGTTTTAAGATTTTAATACTATAAAATGTGTGTTTTATATTTTTTTTAAAAAATATTAAACTAAATAACAGATTTTTAAGGATTTTGGTATAATTTTGGGTGGAATTTGAGTATTAAATAAAAAATGGGAAGCATTTCTGAAATTTATAAATAGAAAAAGATTTTCGGCCTAGTAAGAAACAGGGCTGTGCGCAGTGGATAGCTTGAGGCTAACATGCGGGCCCTATGTGGCAGTGAGAGAGGGAGGGGAGGGTCGATGGGAGCAAGCGGTGCAGGGGATTTGGAGGATGGCAGACCTTATGGTGGCCTTGGTGGGGCTCGACGGCGAGGCATGTGGTCGGGAGACAAGGACAGGCGGCAGTGCTCAAGGAAGGTGGCAGTGGAGAGAATTCCGGCGGACTCCGACGAGGGGAGGTGGTGGGGAGGAGTGTGGCTTGGGATGTAGGAGTATAGGCATAGATGAGCGGCAACAACGGGCGGCGAATTCTGAGGCGGAGGTAAACTCTGGTGAAGAATTCTACTACGGTGTCGGCATTCCAGAGACAGTGACATAAGGGATGAGCTTGGCGGCAACGTGGAGATGTGTCGAGGTTGATGCCGTGGTCTGGAAGGTCGAGGATGGCGGCGGCATGATATTCTGTCGAGCGACAAGGCGGAGAGGGCGCCGTCGGGTAGGGCAAACGACGATAGCCGTTGGGTCTAGATTAAAAACAAGGGGTGCCATTGGATGGTTTGTGGTGAAGGAGTATATATGGTGGGCGGTGACGTGGCTTCATCTTGTGCGCCGGATCTGGAAGAAAGAATTAGGGCCGTCGGTTGTCACTTAATGCACCTGAGGATGACAACGTCGAAGGCATACTCCAGGAATGGAAAGCGTAATTTCTGAATTGCTAAAAATGGAAAGAGCTTAATTGAATTTTCTGAAAATAAATGTAGTCTTTGGAAATTCATAGAATATTATAGAGAGCTCTGAAAATTATGAAATTGGTTGAGAAGATCCTAATAGTGGAATAAAAGTTTATATTTTATGGGATAAAGATCTTTGAAACAATTAGAAGATGGGTTTTCTTTAATGGAATAAAATAGGAGATTTATTTTTCAAAAATGTTAAGAAGAAAATGGGATGGCTTGGGGACATGAAAATGATTTTGCGAAAAACTTTTATGCTAAAATTGAGTGAATTTTTGGTATGTCACAGGAGCTGCTAGCGACGGCGACGGACGGTGAGGAGCAGTGCCTGGAGAGGCCGATAGAAGCAAGAAGGCCGCACAAGACCATTTTTCCTCATTTCTTTGGCATCGATTTTAGCGTAGAAATCGTTTCTCCAACAAAAAAGCTCCCACTCTCTCGCCTTATTTGCTCCGCGCCACATCACGTTTTGATCTGACATGTCATGCCAAGAAACGGACGTAGAAACGCCACTGTGAATGCTCTTACAGCTATAGTGTAATCACTTGGCATGATCTTCCCACACTTCAAGGGTGGGAGGTGTGTTTGTCTTTATTGATCTAACCTTGAACCTTCGCTACAGTAGCGAGGTTTTACATCCAGGCTCTACCATTCTCAGGCTCCCCTAGGCTTCACATACCTCACGATCTTGACCCGTCAAAGATAGGTGGAACATTTGACGTACACCAAAACTACTCTCCGTATTCTTCTCCACATGCCTGTCCCGATGGTATAGACAGCCTATCCATACAACAGTGTCCGAGTGTAATTAGGTGGTGGCGTCACTATCATAGTTCTGATGGTGGGTGTTGTCCGAGGCGAGGTGCCGAGGTAGGCGGTGGGACACTAGAATTGGAGAATGAAGGGATATCAAGAGGAAATAGCTTGTCAGGGAGAAGGATGAAAATCGTGAGAGAGCTAGAAAGAGATAAAGCGCATGAATGCGAGCATGTAGCAACGTTACTCGAGTGCTCGCGACAATCCTATGGTTTGGGTCTGGGGGGCTACCTTTGGAATTACGGTTCTTATTTGGGTATTATATATATTTGGTAGGATGGATCAATCATTAGATCAAAATCAAACAAGAAAAACAACTATTAGATATGAAAGTTTACGCCGCTGATCAGCTAGTCGGCCCAAAGCTACCAATCTTCTATTCCTTATTAATTTCTCCCCGTTTTATCTCTGAAAATTGAATAATATTTGAAATTAAATTGGTCTTTTGCTAATTTTGAATAATTTTCAATAATATCAGATTATCGAAAATATCGTCTACATCGTTAGCCTTGAACAAAATTAGCATTCCAAAAAAAAAATCGCTACATTGCGCACCATCCACCACTCACACATCCAGCACGGACTACGGAGCATGTGTTGTGCGGAAATTAAGACGTTGTTATTTTTGGCATAAATTAAATTAAATTTAAATTTAGCTTATTATTTTTATAAACAAAACGATATAATATTTTGTAATTATTTTTTGTGTTTTAAATATTTTTATAGGGTTTCAAAAGTAATTTTTTAAATAATGTTTGGCTCTCCGAAAGATCTTCGAACAGAACAGTCACAACCAACTTTTTCAGAACTTCTCAGCTGAAACAACAAATCCTACATTCGGCAAAGAGGTGACGGCCGGACTTCGAGAGTGGAACTCCCGACCTTCTGCTCGCCAACCGCGGGATCAGCCCGCTGAGCTGCGGTGAGACCTCGTCCTTTTCTAATCTGTTCGAACAAGGTACGGACCGAACAAGGCAGGGCCGGAGGGAGATGCAAGACACGTAGGAACAGATCGAGCCGGGGGCCTGCAAGGCTGCATGGTACGTGCCACGACGTGAGGCCTCGGCATCCATGCAGAGCAAGCCCCTCGCCACGTATCCCTCCACATGTCCCTCCTCCCCGTCAGCTCCTGCCACCGCGCTCTATATATCGATCGCAGCGCACATTCATAACTGCGCGCGTCGATCCATCCGCCATTAATTTCATCGTCTCTAGATTGCCTCAGGAGATCAAAATTCGTAGTAGCTAGCTAGCTGAGTTGATCGAGGTGAAGTGAGACCGTGGACATGGCCGTAGAGGAGGCGCACCACCGGGCGGGCGCGGGGCGCGGGCACGGCGGCGGCAGCACCGTCGGGGAGCACTACATGCGTGGCCTCTACGGCGACGAGTACTACGACGAGCAGGCGCACCGGCAGCCGGCGGCGGAGGCGGTGGCGAAGGCGGTGGCCGCGGCGGCGGCGGCGGGGTCGATGCTGGTGCTGGCGGCGCTGACGCTGACGGGCACGGTGCTGGCGCTGATCGTGGCGACGCCGCTGCTGGTGATCTTCAGCCCGGTGCTGGTGCCGGCCGCCGTCGCGGTGGCGCTGCTGGCGGCGGGGTTCGTGTCGTCGGGGGCCTTCGGCGCGGCGGCGATGGGCGTACTGGCGTGGATGTACAGGTACCTGTCGTCGCCGCCCGGCGAGGGGCCCGAGGGCGCCTACAAGCTGGACCACGCGCGGGCAAGGCTGGACGCCAAGGCGCACGACGTCAAGGACTGGGCGCAGCACCGCCTCGACCAGGCGCGCGCGCAGTAGCCGCCATTTGCGTTTTGCTTTCACCTTCTGTGTCTACCTTGAGTATGTGTGTTGTACATGTGCCGGCATGCTCCAGGGCTGTGCTGTGCACAGTGCAAGTGTCGATCTACTACGAACTCTACGAATAATGAATTGCAGCTAGTGCTTAAATAATTATAATTAAAAAGAAAATTCTGGATATGTAAGCTAGACCGAGGGAGCAGGAAAAGAGATCAGATTGTAGGCAGCCAGTGAAACGCATCAGATTTCATATTCCCAAACCGGGAAAAAAGAATTAATGGAGAATGTTTCAAAGCTGCTGTCAGCTACACGCGCGCAACAGTCGTGGCCATCTATAATATTAATCCCTGCTTGATTCCGCGTTAAATCAAAGTTGAGGCCCTGCCAAAAAAGTTAAAAAAAAGGATAAAAAATAGTTTTGAGAAATCTTTGAGAAATAAAAATTCTCAAAAATGTTCGTGTAAAATGCTATATTAAAAACTAAAAATATCTGTAAAGTGCTACATAAACGTCTGCTGTAAAGTGTTACCATATGCGACATAAAAATAGTTACCGTCCAACGCACAATTATCTACTACCTCCGTTTTTTTTTATTTGACGCTTTTGACGCTTTTGACACGCCTTTGACCATTCGTCTTATTCAAATTATTTTTGTAAATATCATTTATTTTGTTGTGATTTGTTTTATCAATAGAGGTACTTTAAATATGTCTTACTGTTTTACATCTTTGCACAAAAAATTTGAATAAAACGAATGGTCAAAGACGTATGAAAAAGTCAAAGGCGTCAAATAAAAAAAAACGGAGGGAGTATAAAAAATAACGCACAATCGTCTACCTATAAAAATAGCGAGAATTGTGTCTATAAAAATCGTCTATAAAAATAATCGTCTATAAAAATGGAGACCTGTCGAACGCACAATCGTCTATAAAAATAAAAACCGTATAAGGCACAATCGTTTGCAATTACATAATAAATGTAACTAAGTTGTATACTTAATTTATACATTATTGACAAATTGATAAATGTAATTTTAGTTTAATCGGTCTCGGCTCCCAGCCGACCATCTCCAACAGAGTCCCTTCAGGGGCCAAAATCCCTTCGCGAAGAAATTCTGATGCTCCAACAGAATCTTGTCGCGGATCTCGTCAGAAGAAATTTCTTCCTGCATTCCCTTTAGAACGAGATTCTCTGCGTTTTTTTCGTAAATTTCTTCGAAGGGATGCTGTTGGAGATGATAGGAAATGAAGGGAATGAATGTGGGGAAAAGAATGGGGAAGGGAATGAAATGAAGGGAATATGGTTGGAGATGGTCTTAGTCCTTTTCTCAGTCGGTGAAACTTAGTTTCTAAACCAATTGAATTGCTGTACATTATTGATAAATGTAATTTTAGTTTTATTGGTCTCCGTCCCCGGTAGTACCCTCTTAGTCGGCGAAGTCTAGTTTCCAAACCAATTGAACTTCAACTAGCCTGACACCTCTCTATCTACAAGAGCATGATTAGGTACGCTGTGGACACTGTTACAGAAACATTCATCCATACCTCTCATTACCGGTGGAGGAGACAAATCTCGCGACCGGCCCCGCCCTATGTTCTTTCTACCTCTAAAAAAACCAGCAGTGATGACAACTCCTAGCGATAGTATGTGTACCAATAGCTAGCGGTTATAACATAGAACCGCTAGTGGATTTTGAAGCAAAAAAATAAAAAATAAAATGACATTTTGGCGTACACATCACATTTGGAATCAAAACCTTATTTATATGTACCACCCACCTACTAATTACATATTTAATTATAAAATTAACACGCCAACGGCTATATACACAATATGTTTAAAATGCGCAAGCAGAACATACTTATGAATGCTTATATATTGAAGTTGTCCTTCTCGTCCTCCTTCTCCTCCTTGTTGGCAGAGCTGCCTCCTACCTCGTCGGAACTGATGTGGCATAACTATTCCTCCACCCCAGATTCAGAGTCGGTTATGTTGCTGGCCCACCACCAACGCCATAGGACCTCGTTGTCATCATTGGTGTCATCCTCCTCCTCAAGGCCCGCCAAATGGGTGTAGCATGACTTTTCGTTAGAATCTAGCCGTTGTACAACCCATTGATGGATGAGGGCAACAAGTGGCCAAGAGGGTAGAGATGGGTGGCAACGACGGAGAGAGGCGGGAGGGGCGGAGAGTTTCAGATAGGGGTGGAAGGAGACAGGAGAGGTGGCGCTCAAGACGGACGCGCTTCCTAGGGGTGAGGCCATGGTTGCTCACGGTGAGGGTCGAGAGGGGCGCTCCTGGCGACGAAGAGGGGGAAGAGGGGCCGAGGAGAAATGGGAAGCAGCGGAAGGGGAGTGGTGTATAAGAATTGGTGGAATGGGGAGTGGTGTATTAAGGAATTGGGAGCAGCGGAATGGAGAGCGGCGGAATGGCGGGGGAGGAATGTAAGCTCGAGGTTCAATATGTTTACGCATGCGTCCTGTAGCGGTGGAGGATAGGACAAAGCAGTAGCAATCATTTAAATTGTGCTCATTTCTGGAAAATTTCTTGGCAGCCGACGAAGCTGGAGCGTTTAGTTAGCCACTTGGGCGCCTACCGCCACCGTGCCCATGGCTGGATGAACAACGACGATGTGGCGAACAGGCTGCGCATCGGTCGGTATGTCCAACCCGGGAGAATGAGCATATGGTGCTGGCTCTGCGACGCTGCTATCGCCGATGTCTTGGTGAGAGCATGAGGAGGCATTGCAGGTGTCTCAGGATGACAGATTGACAGGTGCCATCTCGTTGATATCGGGTCTCGGGCTCTCGGCAAGCAGGCAAGAACATGGAAAGGTTGAGCGCTTTAAGGCGGCCGCCGCGGCCATGCGCGCTGTGATCCTCCAAGCTAACCACACCGTCGTGGGGCCATCGGTGAGCGGCTTCTTGGGCTGGAGCATTGCAGGAAGTGGCAGAGTCTGGAGCAAGGAGGTGATCGAGGTTGGCGAGTTCCATCCGCATGGACACAGGCACACAGCGTTGGGCTTGGCAACAATAGGACTGTAGCATCCCAAATTTAGGGACTCGTAGAAAAATTATTTAAAATATTAAAATAATGAAAAACATTTTACATGACTAGTATTTTTCTATTGAATTTAAAACCTTTTGCTACTATATTTGCATTTTCAAAAAAAAATATATAATGAATTATATTGAAAAAATCCTTTTATTGTTTTAAAAGCTATTATAGGTTTTGCTACAAAACAATTCATGTCATTTGGTAACAGGCCCGGCCCAGGGCATGTGCGGGTTGGGCGACCGCACAAGGCCCCCAAATTAATGGGGCTCCTAATTCCAGCTCAGGTAATACCTATTACTAGTAGCCCATTAACCATTTCAATGCACAACGAAGTAGCTAGCCCAGTCCAAGAAGTAGATTGCCCCAGCCCCCAGCCAACTCAATGGATTAGCTCAAATTGCAATAGAGAACGATTATCTAGAGCATATTAGATATGAAGATCTTGTGGAAGATTTTGTTTCTCAAAATTCTAGAAGGATCGCTCTTTTTATGTAAGCAGCAAAAAATTACAAAAAAATGAAATTGTTTTATATAATATTGTATCTAGTCCTAGGGGTTAGAGCCCCATTTGCAACTTTTGCTATACTTCCGCACCGGGGCCTCAAAATGCTAGGACCGGCCCTGTTTGGTAACACCCAAGTTTTGCCATCTTTTAAACATCTTCCATAACACTATTTTGGTAAGCTTGCTCAAAATAAATATTTTTAATATCATTGTTGCCCCTATAAAAGAGATGAACTTATTCTATTTATTTTAAATGCCTCCTTGCTAATGTTTATTTATTTTAAAATAGGAATTTGGATGCTTGTATGTTTGCATGTAACTACTATTTTTTGTGATCTTGGTAATACTTTGGCCATCCATAAAATGTGCTTGCTATTATATATAATCCTAAAGCAATATTTTGATTTCCAAATTATAAAAATTGTGCAAAGGTTCATATTTCCAAATATGAAATCCAAATTCTTTTATATCAAATGGCCATCCATTTTGCAACGTGTGCTTACAAATAATTTCCCTAAAAATGATATTTTGAGCTTTAGAATTAAACTCTTGTGCTTGGTTCAAAATTCAATTTTGTACTATAAATCCTTTTCGATTTGGCCCTATTGCCCCATGGCCCAATTCCCCCTCTATAAATTCAATTTTGGATTGAGCTATGGTTTATGGTGATGGTTTGATATGATGGATTGATGTTGGGCCTGAACGGGTGATAGGGATATGACAAGAGGAGCTCCCGGGCATGTAGCCTCGTTTGGGCAATTAAGGATTGAATATTAGGTACCTTCCTCTCAAGTACTATATGTACGACCACACGTGGGAAATGGGACCGCTTGGCTAACTTACGGCGCATGAATAATCATGTGGAACCATATGGTGCAAGTTTATGTTTTCTTGTGAGTGGGGTGGCAGGGTGGATCATCCGTGGTGCATCCCTGTGCTTGGTAGGTTCCGGCCTTGGACAAATCCACTGCAACAGATTAACCCCGACGCTTGGCGATCGTGGATCGAGGCAGTCGGCCAGTTAATTTGGGTGATCCCATGAGCATGCATGTACATTGAGAGGCCTCGGCATGGCTTGTTGTGTTGTGTGGGTAAAGTCATACACCTCTGCAGAGTTATAAACTGTTCGAACTGTCGTGTCCTGGGTTAAGGACGAATCTTGAGTTGGTTAAGCTGCCATTTGTTAGCATGTGTGCGTGGGTTGAGTCGGATGGGTGTGGTATTGGATGGGTGTGACACTGGATGTTTGGTGTTTCCGAGCACAGGGTTGCTCATGGCGACTTTACTGAGTGGTTTGATCTTGAGAAAATGGGTGATGATGCACTTGATAATATACTTTATCGTTGGTCAATAGGCTTTTAACATGTTTTATTGAAATGCCATTTATAACTTACTTTTGTTAAGTCTTGTAAATACTCTTTATGCTGAAAATTGTCTAGCCATGCTCTGGATATATGCTATGCATGGGCGAGGCTATAAGTACCTTCTAGTGCTGAGTACCATCTGTACTCAATCAAGTGCTATTGTTTTCAGGTGATAGTGATCTCCCACTTGAGTATTACTTTCAAGCCGAGGATGACAAGCTAGCGGGTACGGTACCGTGTTCTAATTTCCAGTCGGTTGCCCTTGGGTTGGGCGGCATACCACGCTGGACTTTTGCTATAAGATGATGATATGTCGTTGCTTTTGCGAAACAAACTATTTATTCCGCTGCATACAACTCTGAACTATGTTAAACTTGTATGGACAGCAGTTCATACCCTTTTGTAAAATGAAGTTATGACCGCTATCTAAGTGTTGTGCTATCGATCTAAATGAGGATATGTGTGTGACGGTAGCTGATCTTGAGAGCTGTCACCGAGCACAAATCCGGTACCCAAGTTCGCACTCGTTTTACTAGAGATTGCTTGTGCTGTGCGGTCGGATTGAGTGCTAACGTACTCGGCTCACCTTAGGATTGACCTGTGTGTTAGTATTCAATCAGTGCATGCCGCGATCAAGTTGTATCTCTAATAAGCCGAGTGAAAACTAAGGGGTACTGATATCCACGAAGAATTGCGAAGTATGTCAAGGGCGGGAGAGAGAGATTGTCGAGGATTTTATAGCAAGAGATGGCGAGAGAATCAAGAAGAGGATAAAGAGATTGGCAGGAGATCGCTCGGTTCCATATCGGCGAGAGTTTCCAAGACGGGGAAGGAAGAAGCTTCCTTGGCTTGGCTCGTAAGTTAAGTAGGCGGGATAGTAAAAAAGGAGCGAAAGGAAAGGGGAATGGTGGAAGAAGACGAGCGGCTAGCACAGGAGGGGGTGGCGCTTGGGGAGAAAGAAAGGGAGAAAAGGAAAGGGTGGTAGGTCTACCCCCAAGAGAGAAATGACTAGTTAAAATTTTAGAGCCGCCAATAACTTCGTGCAAATAAATAATTTCTAACCAAATAAGTGGAAATAAAATTAAATACTTAATATTTTATTTACTTTTCTAAATAAAAAAATAATCCAAGTATTTTATTTGTTTTGCCAATTTTTGTATTTAAATCAAATTAATTTTAGGGATACAGATGATTTTTAGAGGTAACATAATCATTTTCAAAGGTTTGAAATATTTTATCTTTTTCATGCAATGCAACGACATGATGCACATGTGTTTTGGTTTTTAAAAATGAGGATGTTATAAGAAGGCTTATCCTTGCAAGCGAATTGAGAACCAATCAAGAAAACAATAGACGCAATCTCGCAATCATTGATTACCGACGAAACACACAAATTGGGGGGAGGGGGGGTTGTCCACAAATCAGTAACGATGAAACTGCGATGGCAGATTAATCTAAGCTATACTCAAGTTTAGAATCGACGGCTACAAGGTATTTTATACGTGAGAGCGGCTGCAACTAGGGTTTGAGGGGTAGCCCAAAATAGAGGTGATGTCGCACCAAACGACACCCGACATATTTTATACGTCCTCCTATTTTTTATTCTCGTTGACTTTGATGAATTTGGCTATGCAACTCTTCGTATGACCGAGTTATGATCATTTGAAGTTAGACTTTTTAGATGGCATAACTGGGCTTGGGCATAACAAATTGGGCTTGATCTTCGGCTAGGCCTTGAGCAACGTGAGTAGATGAGCCTGAGGACGTCGTGGGGGTGGAGATGCACGTTTCTTGAGTGGGGCTTCATGTTGTGGAGGCGGACACGGTGGTGATTGAACTTGTGGGGGTGGCGAAGCATTATCTTGCTGACGAGTTTGCTAACAAGCTTGCTGCCAGCATGTACGACCATGCCAAGGTGGTTGTCGATGAAATCTTCTCACTATAGACATCATAGCATATGTAGATGTTGTAGGGTACATTGTAAAATGTTACCAACTTGTTGTATATGTAGTAGTCGAAGGAGTACTCGATGAAAAGCTCAATGATAAGCATCCAAACGATATAGTTGATAAAAATCTTGATAGACACCATGTTAAGATAGTGCTGATCATTTTTATGATGAACATGTCACATCATTTTGAGAAAACTCTTGGACTCCTGAACAAGATATATTATGCTCATGGCAATTTGAAGCTTGAAGCTCAATGACAAGTGTTCTTGATCGGCGTAAACACTGTACAATCTCATATAATGTTGAGGAACCACGCCCGAGCCAGGAACTTCGTATAATGTATGCTATACGAAGTTATTACGAGAGATAATAGCCCTACGTCTAGCCTTTCTTATATATCAAAGATGAATACAAGAGGTGGCTCGACGAGACGAACAAGTCTCGGTGAGATTATGGTGTATGTGAAGTGCTAAGGTGCTAAAGCTCTAGGTCAGGGATGTAAAACTCTAGCCAGGTCCCTCTAAACACCTTAGGGGCCCTGTTTATATAGTGCGAAACAAACCGACCTACCGAGGAATATCGGGCCGGGCTAACTACGAGACCGTAACGAACTCATACATGCCAAATACAATCCTACGGTAGATAAGGTAATCTCCTAATCTTGGGGATCATGACCTCCAATCCAATCCGGGAAACCAACGTCCGGGTCTTCACGTAGTCACGCAGAACCCCTGTTCGAGACGGACTCAAACATAACTCCTTGGCCATTTACGTACCGCGCCAACCAGAAAGCTGTTCGGCAGGATGCATATGGGCCAGATAGAACCTTCCAGAGAACTGGGCCCTGGCAGGCTGTTCGATTGGGCCGTCAGGGAGTGGGCCATGGCAATGGGCCGTAATTTTATCCCCGACACAGCTGCTGTCTCTAAAGCATTGCCATGCCACCTAGAGACAGTTCTATAGATAGTACATACAATGGGTTGTCTTTAAAACTGTCTGTACAACCATTTAATAGTTAAATGAAGTTTAAAAACTATGATTATCAAGGGGCTATAAATTTAAAATAAAAATGTTAAATAAACAATATATATTTTTTAAAATTTATATGATAAGTGTGGTCTAGTTTTGTTCGAAAAAATGTCAGGAACCCATTTTTGAAATCAGTTCGATAATCGGAGATACAAATTGAAAGATATATCAAAAAATGAATTTGAAATTAAATGGACATGGAATGGCTGCATGCATGCAGCAGGAAACAGCAGGAAAAAAGTTGGGAGATGCGCCTTCGAGAGCTAGCGCCGTCGCCACACGAAGCGCCGGCGGTACCATCTCTCCTGTTCCTCTCTTGTCCAACTCACAGAAAT
Source organism: Raddia distichophylla (assembly GCA_005191435.1). NCBI lineage: Eukaryota > Viridiplantae > Streptophyta > Magnoliopsida > Poales > Poaceae > Raddia > Raddia distichophylla. Next base: position 348,800 of record SPJY01033614.1, on the reverse strand, counting down.
CTGACATGACATTTTTTAGAGACAGCTTATAGATAGCTGAGCTGGAGCATTGTACATGCCCTAAGGGCAAGGTACAAAAAGAGGCATAGTCGGGGTGTTATTGTCCTCACTTCGCCAATTGTCCCACCAACTGGAGATCGACGTGGCTCAGCTAGAAAGAGGAAGGATAATTAATTAGTGTTACGGAGATAAATGTGAATTAATGTAAATGGTAGGAATTAATTAACTCAGAGTAATCAAGGGGATTAGAAAATAAATTAAAAGAGTATTTTAAATTTTAACCATGTGTGCTACTACATCATTCACCACATGGACCGCCACATTTGGGAAAGCTGTGTAAAACCATTAGCCTATATTTGTCGATTGATAGAGCAAGATTACCAAGTTTTACTATTCAAGAACATAGCATATAACCCTTTTATTCAGGAACGAAAATATTTTTTTTCCTTCAAAATATTCTATTGCGATGAGAATTGAACCTGAAGGTGAGACTAGGTCTACAGGATTGATTGATCTTCCATGGTGGAGTGTGATAAACGACTTTGCAATCTGATAAACAAATAGAACCGTAGATGATGCAACATGGGGTGTTTGATCTTCTGACACGTAAGGGTAAGTCAATTTGTGGAGATCTCAACGTAGACAAACCGGTCTTTCGATTAGAACATATCGAAACCTGCAATCACAACACCACTGCTCTGTTGGTTGTTAAGACATGGTTGACCTCGCCCAGAAGTGTCGGGACTCGAAATTGTAGTTGGCTCCCTTTGTCTTATCTGCACTAATCCCTAGATCAACAAGCTAGTACACATAGATTCTAGAACATTAGATCGATACATCGGTCTTTTGAAATATTTTATCTTTTTCATGCAATGCAATGACATGATGCACATGTGTTTTGTTTTTTAAAAATGAGGATGTTATAAGAAGGCTTATCCTTGCAAGTAAATTGAGAACCAAGCAAGAAAACAATAGATGCATAGCAAATTAGGCTTGATCTTCGGCTAGGCCTTGATCAACGTGAGTAGATGAACCTAAGGACGTCGTGGAGGTGGAGATGCACGTTTCTTGCGTACGTCTTCATGTTGTGGAGGCGGCCATGGTGGTGATCGAACTTGTGGCGGCGGCGAAGCATTATCTTGTGGACGAGTTTGCTAACAAGCTTGCCGCCTGCATGTACGACCATGCCAAGGTGGTTCTTGATGAAATCTTCTCACTATAGACTTCATAGCATATGTAGATGTTGTAGGGTACATTGTAAAGTGTTACCAACTTGTTTTATATGTAGTAGTCGAAGGAGTACTCGATGAAAAGCTCAGTGATAACCATCCAAACGATATAGTTGATAAAAATCTTGATAACCACCATGTTAAGATAGTGCTGATCATTTTTATGATGGACATGTCACATCACTTTGAGAAAACTCTTGGACTCCTGAACAAGATATATTATGCTCATGGAAATTTGAAGCTTGAAGCTCGATGACAAGTGTTCTTGATCGGCGTAAACACCGTACAATCTCAGATAACAACCCTGTGGATCCTAGCCGAAACATACATTTGTTTTGTAATCCATCCTTACCTATATTTATGGAAAGATTCATTCCATCACGCTACTGACTTCATCACCTGCCACCTCCTGCTTGCACTGTTTTACTGTTTCATTGAACAGTACATCGATTCTAGCCATTCGCTAGTTGTGAGGCCATTGTATTGCCTCTTCGTTTCCCCTAGCTGCATCGAGCTTTTCTTAGTTGTGCTATTACATCCATATCCAACTGCCCGCACAACGCTCGGGTACCTCATCTAGTTTATAATAATGTTGGACCACCTTACAATAACTTACCAGGCTTTATATAGCAGCACACTTGCTTAAACAGCTCAACACCAAATATGGAAACAAAATATCTAAAAAATTTATTTTCTATATTATTTTACAACCTAATTAGGTAATCTTTTTAATCAAATAAATATTATTTATTATTCCTTCTGATTTTTCTCTAATGGATTCGATCTTCAGTTGGCCCCCTGATAATAAGTCATGTAAAAAAATATACTACTCCCGGTACGAATAACGCGACGCGTATAATCATATTGTAGTGCAAAAAAAAAAAAGCGTAATAAACGCTTCTGTTCTAAATCGCGTGGACTAATCACGATTAGTATAACCCTTACTTGGAGGGCGCGCCACGGTACATGTACGGTATAAAGGAGCGGCACGACTGCTGCCGTGAGAAGTGGGCCCCGGGCCCACGGCTGTTGCTCAACTGCCAAAAGTCCCGAAAGACGCGGCATCACCTCCTCCTCCAGTCGCTATCAGGTAGTCCCTACTATGGCGACGGAGAGGCGCCGCCGGCGGCGGCGCAAGGGCAAGGGAAAGGCGACGCCGGCGCCGTCGACGGCCGGGCCGACGGGCGTGCACGACGTCCCCGACCATGTGCTCGAGCTCATCCTCCTCCGCCTCGAATTCTCCGCCTGCATCATCCGCGCCGCCGCCGCGTGCAAGCGGTGGCGCCGCCTCGTCGCGGACGCTGGCTTCCTCGCCCAGTTCCGGTCGGTCCACGGGCGCCGTGTCGCCGGCCACTACCACACCGTGGATCCCATCTTCGATCTGCCGCCGCTCGGCTTGAGCGGCAACTCCGTCTTCGTCCCGCCCACCTCGCTCACAATGGAGACCGGCCGATTCTCTCTCGACTTCCTCCGCGAGAGCGAGTCCTGGGTGCTCGCCGACAGCCGCAGAAGCCTTCTCCTCTTCAGGAAGAACACCGGCGACGACGAGTTCCCCGACCTCGTCGTCTGCGAGCCGGTGTCGCGGCGCTACCAGGGGATCCTCTGCCCCACGGCGGACATGCCCGGCTACTTCCTAAACTTGTTCCTGCTCGACGGCGCCGGCGACGACGGGACGAGCGGCCTCATCGGCATGTCCAACTTCAGGGTTCTGTGCGTTCGCTACGTGGTTTCCGAGACCGAGGATCGCCACGCGCCGCTGGCCTGCGTCTTCTCCCTCGGCGTCGACGGCGGCTGGCGCGTCGTGGACGCCGCCGTCCGGGACGACATCGACCTCCCCGGATTCTACGGCACGTTCTTCGTCGGGCGCGCCAATCGCCGCATCTATTGGGGGCTCGACGAAGACGGCGAAGAGGTTGGCCGCGTGCTGGTGCTCGACGAGATCACCGGGGAGTTCACCATCGCCGTCTTCCCGGAGGAAGTCCGGGAACTGTACGGCGAATGGACGTTCCGGGTGATCGGCGGCGAGGACGGCGCTCTGCGCGTCGTCCGGGTGATCGGCGACGACCTCAAGGTGTTCCGGCAGCATCCCGTCGGGGACAACTGGACGCTGGAGAAGGTCGTCAGCTTGCCGGAGGTTACCCGCGGCCTGCCGGGGAGGGAGGAGCAGTACTTCCACGGCGTAGCTAGGATTGTCGCCGCCGACGCGAGATACGTCGTCTTGACGCCGCACGACAAGATGTGGCTGTTCTCCGTCGAACTCGACACGGGAAAGGCGGAGCAGGATCACCGGAGGAACCAGTACGCCGGGGCGGCGTACCCGTACGAGCTGCCGTGGCCTCCGGCCTTGAAGACCTGTGCCGGCCGTCAGCGTAGGGAGCGCAGGCGCTGCCGCTAATGTATTGAACTATTGATTTTTCGGAAAATACTAGCGGCGGTGCTGATTGTTTGCTACGCATAAAAATAATTAAAAAATATCGAGATTGCTATGTATGAATCGGAGTCCGCCCATTCATTTCCACTCTCTCAACCATACGTTATAATCCCCCTCCTCTGTCTCGCTTAGGTTAGCTACCTAGATGCTTTGTCCTCGCCACCGGCTCACCGCCGCCTTCTCCTCGTCCTCTCTTTCTTCCCAAAGTCCCCCTTCATTCTCTTCTTGATCCACCTCCTAAGCAAAGAGTTCGGTGATTAGATTTCGACCACTGTCATAGCAATACACTAGATATACCCTTTATGATTGAGTCACCTCACCGACCTCTAAATTGATGAGTCGGAGGATGAACGGTAGCACGTGGTAGAATCCACAACGGAATCAATAAACCCCACGCTTGAAAAGCAGAGATCATACTAGTCTAATCGCATTGGAGGCCTTCATACACACAGATCGAATCAATAGCGTAGCCTTTTAGCCCTAGCATTAAACTAACCTCTTTTGGTCGGTAGCCGAAGTTGTGGGATGTGTAAGGGCCAAAGATGGAATTATAGGAAGTACGATGACAGTCCTGCGTGATGGTGCGGAGATTGGTCGCCTGCTCTCAGTCTCGAGTGAAATGGGCTCCGCATGAAGCTCCTCCTAGTATAAGAGACTAGCTTGGGGGTAATGTCCCCTAACGTATGACTTCGGTCCCGCTGTAAAATAGGGATTTAAATGTGTCGTGTCTGACCCGCCCGACCCAACCATCATCGGGTGCCCCATTTTCTCGACTAGCCCTGAACCCGATCTAACGGTGTCTCTACTTGCCCTGACTCAGGGAGAAGAGACGCGCAGCCGATCTTAGGCTGTGGGGGAGGACCGAACATCGCAGAACGGAGCCGCATCGAGGATGTTATCGCTGTGGAGGAAGAAGAGGTCGTAGCCGTTGCAAATGCTGCATGCCGACACCGGAGAGACCGTCCAGAGCTCGTCCCGTCGCAGATGCCAATTGCCACAAATGTCGTCGCCATTGCTGCCATGGGTGCAGGCAGGGTTTCCAAAACTGCCGGCTAACCGCCCCTCCATGGGAGCCAGGTTTGGTGAACCGACGATTTAGGGTTTAGGAGTTTGGCCAAAGATTTTTTCAAACAAATTTTAAATGTCAAATATATATAAAATTCCAAAAAAATCATTAATCATTCTAAGCATTTTGGCTTAAACAAAATTTAAAAATTCAAATTTCTATTGTATATTTTAAAGGATTTTATTAATTTTCACCGATTATTTTCAGAAACCATCGGTTAACTGCCAAAAATCACGGCTAAATACGGACAAAACAGGTAAGACGTAGATTTTAATTCATGGCAAAAACTGGCTCAAAGCTACGGCTAACCATGGTTAACTGTCCTTATGTAGGTCATGGCTCGGAGCCCCTAGCCGGTTTTGTAATCCCTATGCAGGAAGAGGAAAGGTTCCGTCGCACACGCCGACTGAGGAGCAGCCAAGCAGGGAGGCAATGTGAGGGAGAGGAATAGGGTGGAGGCGTGTATGCGGAATGTCATGATGCCAAAGCATTACCGCAAGTACGATTTTGTTGCTGTGATGATATGTCGGTACGGTGTACTTTTTTTATTGCTGATAGGGGTGGCAACGAGAGCATTCCTTGTCAGGGAGTGCTTCCCCATCCCATCCCCATCCCTACTACCCAAAATTTTCCCCGTCCCCATTCCCCGTTGTGGAGATTAAAAACTCCCCATCCCCATCCCCTTTCGGGTGGCGGGCCCCGTCGGGGACCCATCCCCGCGAAAATTATACACAAGAGGAAAACACTTATCACCATTTCTACCCTAAATCATGTGAAGAGAGAAGAAAAAAATATAATAAGTATGCTTTAGAGATTTAATTGATGCATATATGAAAATATGGATATAATGGGCTAGATGACATGTTTGTGACCTAACAGTTCAAATAAAGTAAACTAATTTTAGGTCCCCAACCGGGTCCCCACGGGAAAAAATTTTCCCGTCTCTGTCCCCACCATCCCAAACGGGGAATGGTTTTTCCCCATTTACATTCTCGCGGGGTTAACTTCTCCCCATACCCATCCCCTAATAGAGGAATTCCCCACGGGGATCAGGAAACGGGTCCCGTTGCCACCCCTAGTTGCTGGAACTGTAGCAATGCCATGAACCAGTAGAAGATTCATGTGCACGCTTGCAAACAGAACCACACCATAAATCGAACTTAGTTTATGCGCGCTTGCAAACAGAACCACACCATAAATCGAACTTAGTTTATGCGCAATCGATCATAAATCATACATAAGGATGAATACGATTGATTAACTTGTTTGGGCGTACCAAAACAATGTTTCTTGAATTTATTGTTAGAGAAGTAACTTACGAATTAACTAACGATTTGATCTACCCAATCACCTACCGTTGGAAAACACGATCCGGGTTCCGAACGTAGCTGCACCGGCAGCCATCTCCGGCCCCGGCGCCGCCGCGGCACTCTCTCAGAGAAGCACTCCACATCAGGCCTCTGCCATCGCTTTTGTCCCTGCTTGTGGCACTGATCCCGGCAATGTGCAGCCCCTGCATCTCCAGCTTCACCTTGTCTTCTCTCCTCTGCATAGAGGCCTCCATTAGCCCGATCATGGGGTTGCCGATGGCGCAGTACCCTTCCTTTGGGTCCCTCGCCTGTATCAGGACCACATGGACCATGCAGTCCTTGCTGATCGTCGTCCCCTCTGGCCACTTCTCGCCGGCGGCCGTGGCGGTGATGTCGGTCGCCCTCGGGGCCATCTGGATCTTGAGGCCTTCTAAGACCAGCCCTTCCATCTTGTCCATTGCGTTGAACAGGACCGCGTCTAGTAAGTCGTCCCCGGAGTTCAGCCTCGCCGTCCGGCGTACGGTCTCGCCGGGGTTGCGCCGCCCGGCGATGTCCTTCATCGGCATCGCCTTCACCAGGATCCTGCACAGCTCATTCGCGCTGGTCTTCGTCATCTTGTCAAGAACCTGGTGAAACCAAATGCAATTGTCACTTGTCAGGAGACACGGTCATGGCTCAACGTTTGCCAAGAGCTAGCTCACCTCCGACGCGCTCACCGCGTTCTCGGGGTGGACGGTCTGGGAGACCTGGATGGCCAGCCGCTCCCACGGCCGGCGGCCCGCCCGCCTGAGCTCGTGCAGGTAGCTGCCGTCCTCCAGCTTCGCCATCTCCTGCACGGCGCCGTCAGCTCCATGGCCGCCGCCCTGGCCCTGCTGGTCCCTGGCCTTGATGGTGCGGCCGGTGGCCGGCGGCGTCTCCTCCCGGCCGAGCCGCCTGCCCAGCCTCCTGATCTCCTCCTCCAAGAACTGCACCCTCTTCCAGTACTGCTCCGCGGCCGCGTGGCTCGGCCGCTCCTGCAGCGGCGCCTCGTCCGGCGCCGGCGCGCGCCGGCGGTGGAGGGAGAGGCAGGACATGAAGCTGGAGCAGCCGGTGGACACCACGGCCGGCGCCGGCGGAGGCGGCGCCACCTTCTTGTGAGGCATCTCCGTCGATGCGGGCTTCTCTTGCGGCAGCTCTCGCGTACTGCAGTATATGCAAATTAAGATCGTTGATGAAATGGTGCACTCCTACTACGACCACGCACTAGCTAGTAAGTCGTGTGCCGCTGCGCGTTTGGATCGGATGCTGTTTGTTGCTTTGCGCTGCGGTCTGTTGCGCGGCTTGCGATCTGTGAGCCGCAGTTCGAATTCGAATGTTTGCTGCAAGCGTTCGAACATTACGCTGTAAATGTGTTGTGTTTTGATATATAGATGATGATGATAATGAGGCACATCGGATCGTGTGCGGTACGTACTGGACTAACACCAGCAGGGCTATATTCAGTGCAATAACTTTGGTGCTCTAGGCTTTTCACGGTTATAGAAGAAGAGCACTTTCAACTTCCAAGTTTGAACTCAGGCAATTTTTTTGAAAAAAAATAAAACAAAATCACAAAATGATACCACTTTTTATGAAAATAAAATTTTACTATCGTGTAGGGAAGATTCTCGCGCGTCGGCACCGTGCGTCCGTGCCTAGACATTCAACTCACCAACCGTTGGATAATTAAGCATCTATGATCCAACGAAAATTCAAAGTTTCGATAAATGGAATGGCTCCTTTTCAATCGTTTGAAATTAGATGAAATTTCAATAAAAGTATTTATACGACTAAATAACTAAATTTAGACATGGTTTCATTGTTTTAAAAAGGAGACCGTGTACTACACAATCGCCTGAAAATAAAATAAATATCAGTTGATTCTGATATAATTGCAATATAACTATACTAAAGTTGCACACTATTAACAAGGGTCTACTTTTAGATTGATTGAACCAAACATGATAACTTCAAACATAGGAAGATAAAAAAAATATGTGAGCACTTATATCTATCAAATCTACATACTAATAAAACATGCATTGCGTCAAAAACACACAAATAAGAAACAATATAGGTAACGGGTAGTCTACACCCGTCACTAAAATAAACATTAGTGACAGGTCTTTTAACATTCATCGCTTATGTAGGCTCGGGGCAGTACCGACCATTCTTCTGACAAGTTACTATTGACGGTCATTTACTTAACCCATCACGTATTAAAACAGTGACGGTTTGACATATCGACCGTCACCTGTTGTTGCCATCTTGGTGACGGGTTTGTCTGGGCTATCTGAGTGACGCTTCCGGAAAATGTCCATAACTAGCATTTCCGAATGGTTGATGGCTTCGCTTGATGTTCGTCGCCAGTATTTGCTTATAGGCAGCTCCTAGCCTCCCAGCTGAGTATGAGCCCGACACAGTATCTCCATATGGGGTTCCTAGTACTGTGAGACAGCGGCGATGCGATTTTACTAAGTTCCATCCTTTCTTCCTTCTGTTTCATCATTTTCTATGGATTTGAAGCGGTATTTAAAGGTTTGCACCCCACTCGATCTCGATCCCTTCATAATTTGCTTCTCTACTTCTCCTTTGTTCCTTTTTGGTAGACCAGTTAATCACTACGTATGCAATCCTCCTTTTGGGTAGATTATTGTGCTAGCTTTAAGTTAATGGAAAACGTTATGTATGCATTGCAGATGACTGATATAAGTTGGATGTATCTAGAGACCTGTACTTGTGCGAATTACTTGAGCGGGGTGAAGTCGTTCATGAGTGTTGCCTTATCTAATATGAAAGAGAAGGGTAAACGGCAAACCTGGTTCCTATAGTATGTCACAAAAGTTCTAATTGAGAATTTCAAAAATGACTTTTTTATAGGCGTGCACAGTCTCAGTGGCCATTGTATCATTGTAGTCATTTCTATCAAGTGGAACACAGTGTGGTATCTAGACTCATTAAGATCAGCCGACTAGGAGGCAAACCTTGAAAATGTGATTACGGCTATGTAATATCAAATGTTGCCTATCTAATCGATTTCTCAAATTTCAGGTCACATGCTCAATACGTTGAATAAGTCGACAAATTGTCCAAACTGTCATCCCGCAAACTGACACACAAGACATTATTCGAGGTAAATTAACGCTACCAAAAATATTACATATACGGCTTACATTAATTTATCTTATAATGTTACAATATTTTTTATTCCACAGTGCAACAACCAACAGGTAACTCTTGCGGATTTTTTCTTGCGCACAAAATGATCCAACTAGTGCTCACATAATAAAATATCACTGTTCCCGAAGTAAGTAGAACACATATAATTATATTTTTAACACAAGTTAATAACATGTTTCTTCAAAGTTAACGTGAAAATGGTTGTATATAGTTCATTCAGGATTGTGCGAATCTTTGGGTTAACAATGATGTCCTCTCGGTGATTCAATCGCGGATCGTCCATTTTTTGTTATCCGAAGTCCTTAACCCAAAAGGCGAGTTTCACTTCGTCAACTCAACCGTGCTAGCAAGAACGATGTACGAACTTGCTTGGCATTGTCTTGTGAAATGTATTTGTACATGAATTTATAACTTATTAATGTGTACTGTGTGTATATAAATTGTTAATGTATACTGTGTGTTTTGTTGATACAAATAAAGATTTTTAAAATTGTTAAAGTATTCTGTTGTGTACATGTTTGTGGATCTACACCAGAATGCAACATGTACTGCATGCTCTGAGGTAAATATTTTACCCGTCATTATCATCAGAAAAAAGTGACGGGTAAACATTTTATCCATCACTTATATGCGTCATGAGAAACCTACGAGCTCCTCCGAGAGGCAATGATAAGTGACATACTATACTAAAAAACCGTCACTTATCTTATTAACTGGGGTGACGAGTTGTAATGTATGTTGTCACTTGTATAACAATCACGAGTGACGGTTATAATATAAGGCCGTCACTTATCTAGTTAACAAGGGTGACGGCTTATCTATTACCCATCACTTATAGGTGACGTGAGTAACATATGGGGTCTCTGGGAGGTGAAGATAAGTGACAGATTGTATAAAGACCCCCTCAAGTATTTGAATAATTAGTAACAGGTGGACATTGACACATTAGTGACTCATCCAGGTGACGGTTGTTTTATCTGTCACTATTGTCTATTGTAATCCATTATTAATGTGTGATTTTGATGTAGTGATAGAAATCAACGAATAAAATAGATAATTAATAAATTGAAAATTTATAATAAAAATGCACCTTGGTAACCAGTGTTATTAAAGTGTGACTTTAAAGTGACTGATAGTTAAAAAATTTCAGATGTATGAGGATTAGGAAATCTGTTTAAAAAGTGTGCAATTAAAAATGTTAAAAAGTTTATGTACTATTTTGGCACATACATTCAATTCTACAAGCAGTCTCTTATGTACCATGGTTTTTTTTTCTTTTGAATGAACTTGTAACAACTAAAAAATGTCATTTAGTTGATTTATGCACCTTATTTTACAACATCAAACTATATATAAATTTAGTTATTGACTAATGTGAAAGACGTCGACTGTAATTTCCTCCATTTTTAGTCGACTGATAAGAAGTCATGTCCTTTAATAAACGAGCATGGTGTCCCGCGTATTTGCGCTGCTAGATTTGTTTCAATTTTAATTTTACATGAACTCTTATTCCTATTATTTTTCTATCAAAATTTATGCAATTTTTGTTTTGGGATCGGCTACACCTAAGTTGCTTGACTTTTTGTGTTATTTGTTAGTCGATTTATGGGTTGTTTGATCATGATCCAACGACCTAGATCTCCCTCCCCCTCAATACACTGTCCCACCCCTTCTTCTTCCCTCACCAACACCGCCCATCCTCCTCTTTCTATCTCACCAATGCCACTGTTTTTCGCGCGCCTCGCCCACCACCACAATCGCCTCTGCCACCACCCATGGCCGACGGTGCGCGCCGCCGTTCACTCATCACTCTACCTCCCCTCTCGCCGTCATGCCTACCCCACCCACCCTAAGTCTGAACGCCGGTACAGATCTGCACACCGCCACCGTCCAGTTGCCTTCGACCAAGTCTGCGGCTTCGGCACTACCCCCGATGCCTCGCCGCCCCACTACGATCCTTCCCCACCACCATGTCATCGCATCCCCAAACTCCCTCTATGTCCGGGCGGGCACGGGAAATCTTGACCCGAACCCGTCGCCAGCTGCCGGAGAGGATGAAGACGACAACAACACAGGTAAGTCGAAATCGACCAACAGTTTGAAACCGAGAGTTAGCAAACTCGTTTTGTTTCTTATTGTAGTCGATTGAACTCTTATTTTAATCTGACATGGACTCGTATTATTATTATTATTATTATTATTATTATTATTATTATTATTATTTTCTATTCTAATTTTCAATTATTGTTTTGTTGTATATGATATGGACTCTTTTTTAATCTAGCATGTCATTATTTTTTTAGTTCCGATTTGTTTTAGTTGATATAAATTCTTTGTTTTAATCTAATCCATTATAATATAAGTCCACAACAATCGACATTGTAGACCTTTCCTTCTAATTAATATGGAAGTTTCGTATATTTTAATATTAATGTGTTGGCTATATTTAATTCTGCTTTAATATAACAATTATACATACATTTTACACCAGACATATATTTATGTTCTTTTAGTCTCAAATTTAGTTTGGACATTGCGATATCTCATATGTGGTTTGTCTACTTGATCTCTGAACTATTAAGCGTTGTCTCTAAACTCTAAAATCAAAAAACAAATAATTTATATGCTGCATTATTCAAAATAACAACCGTCTAGAATAGATGGTTTTACCACTATAGCACGAGTTGCGGCTGCCTATGTCTGAAGGCCAACCTCATGCTTTGTCATCGCTGGTAAGTGCTATCGGTGTTGCCGGTCTGCAGCGGTGGAGCCAGGATTTTAGAGAAACCTGTGCATAGCTACGGGCCTACGGCATATAATTAAGGCAAATAGGCAAATATGCAGTGATAAAACTTCCTAGCATGGGTGCGGTTCACAATTTTGATTCACGGATCTGAAATATTGCTCGAAAACAAAGAGTAAAAAAATACTTCATGATACAGCGTTCAGCAGTTCAACACTTCAGTGTCGGGCATCGGTAGGGCTGAAAAAATAGCTCGCAGCTCAACTCGGCTCAGCGATGCTACCGAGCTCAAGCCGAGCCCACTTTTGGGGTTCTGTAACATAGTGAGCCAAGCCAAGCTCGTTTTTGACAGAGCCTAGCCTGGCTCGGCTCGTTGGCAGCTTTTAAACACGAAAATGCCTTTGGCTCGGCTCAGAGGTGTTTTCGGGCTTGAGCTGAGCCCACTTTTGAGGCTCAGCAAAATGGTGTCTCCGCTCGTTTTTGACCGAGCTCAGTCGAGCCTGGCTCGGCTCGATTCCACCCCTAGGCGTCGGCGTTGTGGGCTCGCGGCGATTAGTGTTCAGCACTTAGCCTTGTGGTAGCCCAAATTCCCAAAAGAACCCCAAACCTGCTGGCCGCCGCCGCAACGGAGCAACGAGCGGGCGGCAGATTAAGCATGATCAAGGTGACTAATCTGCATACACGACTGCACAACAAACGGAGCAATGAGTGGGCACATAAATTTCCTACGCAGGTGACACTCTGGCATATTTCTCTCCTTTTTCCTCCATTTTCCCCACCATTTTTTACATTCTCCTCTCTATCATTGGGACCCACCTGTTATCCTCTTTCCCTTATTCTTCTTCCTTCATCCTAGCGGGCGGCCGTCCGACAAGGTCGCCAGTGAGTGCGCGGTGGTGGAGCCACACAAGCATGTGGTGACGAGCGTGGCTCTGCCAACGGCAGTTGTGGCAAAAGGCAGCGCAGCGAGGCGGTGGCACTGTGCGAGGAGGTACGACGAGGGCCGGTGCGGCAGCGCGCGAGCACGACCATCCTAGGGGCGTTCATGGCCGGTGGAAGGAACAAGAAAACAAAGAGGAAGAGGAAGACATGGAGGTTGACAAGTGGGTCCCAGTTGTTCGGAGGAGAGAGAAAACAGGAAAATGGATAGAAAACGTAGGAAAATAGGGGAAAAGAGATTAACTCTAAAATAAAAAAACAGATATTTTATATGCTGCATTATTCAAAATAACAATGTCTAGAATAGTTTTAAAGATGGTTTTAAAGATGGTTTTACCACTATAGCACGAGTTGCGGCTGCCTGAAGGCCAACCTCATGCTTTGTCATCGCTGGTACGTGCTATCGGTGTTGCCGGTCTGCAGCGGCGGAGCCAGGATTTTAGGGAAACCTGTGCATAGCTACGGCATATAATTAAGGCAAATAGGCAAATATGCAGTGATAAAACTTCCTAGCATGGGTGCGGTTCACAATTTTGATTCACGGATCTGAAATATTGCTCGAAAACAATGAGTAAAAAAATACTTCACGATACAGCGTTCAGCAGTTCAACATTTCGGCGGCGAGAGTCGGTAGGACTGAAAAAATAGCTCACGGCTCAACTCGGCTCGGAGATGCTACCGAGCTCAAGCCAAGCCCACTTTTGGGGCTAGGTAAAATAGCGAGCTGAATCAGGCTCAGCTCGTTTCTGACCGAGCCTAGCCTGGCTCGGCTCGTTGGCAGCTTTTGAACACGAAAATGCCTTTGGCTCGGCTCAGCTACGTTCGGAAGTGTTTTCAGACTCGAGCTAAGCCCACTTTTGGGGCTCACCAATATGGTGTGTCGGCTCGTTTTTGACCCCTAGGCGTCGGCGTCGCGGGCTCGCGGCGATTAGTGTTCAACACTTAGCCTTGTGGTACCCCAAATTCCCAAAAGAACCCCAAACCTGCCGGCCGCCGCAGCAACGGAGCAACGAGCAGGCGGCAGATTAAGCACGATCAGGGTGACTAATCTGCATACACGACTGCACAAGAAACGGAGCAATGAGTGGGCACAACAGATCGAGTAACGAGTTTTCTATTTTACTTGTGCTAGGCTCCAAGCCTAGGCCCACTACTAGCTACGGTGGGAAAATACGTTGTACTCAATTTAGAGACCTGGTAGATTTTGACATTAAATTCGGAGGCCTAGAACGAGGCGACACCGGGCACATAAATTTCCTACGCAGGTGACACTCTGGCATCTTTCTCTCCTTTTTCCTCCTTTTTCCCCACCATTTTTACATTCTCTCCCTATATATACATTGGGACCCACTTGTTATCCTCTTCCCCTTATTCTTCTTCCTCCATCCCGGCGGGCGGCTGTCCGACAAGCTCGCCAACGAGCGTGCGGCAGTGGAGGCACACAGGCGTGTGGCGACGAGCATGGCTCTACCGACGACGGTGGCGGCAAAAGGCAGCGCAGCGAGGCGACGGCGCTGCACGAGGAGGTACGACGAGGGCCGGTGCGGCAGTGAGCGCGACCATCCTAGGGGGTGCTCATGGCTGGTGGAAGGAGCAAAAAAAAAACAGGGGGGAAGGAGGAAGAAGATACGGAGGAAGAGGAAGACGTGGAGGTTGAAAAGTGGGTCCCGGTTGTTAGGAGGAGAGAGAAAATAGGAAAATGGATAGAAAAAGCAGGAAAATAGGGGTAAAGAGATTAAAAAAACATAATGCCACTTGCATAAGAAATTCGCGTGCCCGGTGTCATCTCTCTCTAGCCCATCAAATTTAATATCAAAATCCATCAGGCCTCAGAATTGAGTGTCATACATCGTATTTTCCTCGGCTACGGTGCCTATTAGCTCACCCCTACACGTAGAACCACTTGTTTCTCCACTTGTTGCCGGTCACAGACGTCGGCAATCGGTTCGTCCGTCAAATCAACGGTGAGGAGCACGGAGCTAAGCTCGAGGTCGCCGGAGTTTGATGGCTTACCCGGAAATCGCCGGAGAGCTCTGTCAAGGAGGGGCTTTCTGTAGAGACCCTCCTAGGCGTCAGCGATCTACGCGTGCTACGACGCCGTACGGTGGCTAAGGATTTCGATTAGCGCCTTCTTGTCTGTGCCCCATCCTGCTCAGTTCGATTCAACGCCAAACACAATCATCAATTTGCCGACCTCAGTTCTCTATCGGGGAATCAACAAGATCATTAATTTCAGGCAACTCACTTCTCAGCTCACCAATTTTTTTTCTCAAGGTAAAGAGAGGCTTATGGTATCAAGCCCCCACATCGTCCTGTTGGGCGACACAGGTGGCGACCCAACCACCCCCAGCCGGAACCTAGCCGGCCGTTGCCGTCGTCGGTGGCTGGTCAAGGCGGCGGCGACCCCACCCTTCCCCTTCTCCTCCTTCCCACCCCTCCTCCCTTCGTCCCGTTCGTGCGTGGGCAGCAATCACTCCAGCTGGGGACGACAGCATGGTGGCCGGATCCGGTGGTGTGGAGGCCGGATCACGTGGCCGTGGGCCCGCGTGGCTCATGGAGGTAGCGGCCTGGCGACGGGCGGCGCACTGGTGCGCAGACGGCTGGGCACCTACAGGGCAGCGCGCGTGCGCTTGGGCAGCGGTGCATTAGCGCGGAGGCGGCGGTGCGGCCCTCTTCCTTGGCCGACGACTCTCCAAAGGGCACACTGCCGTGGCCGGATCTGGAGCGCTCGCCTTCGCCTGCGCCTTCTTGCTCGTCGTGGGCACCGCCATCTCTTCTGTCACCGGACTACTCCTAGCGGCATGCGGGCCATTCCCCGGCGCAACCCATGGTCACCGGTGGAGGCGGCCGCCCCCTCTCGATCTTCAACCTCTCCCTTCCTACCCCTCCCCTCGTGCCGCCTTGTCGATAAGCCGCTCGAGGAGTTCCACGTCGACGGTGTCGTCTAGATCCATCGGCAGGTGGATCGGGTGTGGCGTGGTTCCCTAGCACTAGCATGGTCAAAGTTGGTGAGCTCTAAAGGCGTGTCCCAATGTCTTGGTGGCTGACACAGCTAGAATGCCTTCAGTTTCAATGTCACGGTTGCCGGTTCCGACGTGGCATTGGTTGGACAGTGCATCGGCGTCCGGCCAGCCCTTTGGTGGCTGCATCCTACGATGGCCATGCGGATATGATGCCATGTTTTCATTCTAGGTTTATGCAGCAGCAATGCATCGACGGGCGTGGTGTCGTGGTAGTGCGGAGTCTGGCTAGCTCCGTCCAGTGATGACTATTGCGGCGCGGTAGACACCCCAACCTTCGGCTTGATGCGGCGCCGGGTGGTTTGCCGGTTTTGCTCTTTTCGAGTCCCCCAACCCCACCCTGGTCTTCACTTTTGTAGCGTGGTGGCACCATCGACGTCTTCATCCTCCTTGGCTTCATCGCAATAGCTACTTCGGGCCACCCTTCTTCGGCTCTGTTTGGCTTCCCCTCCTTATGGGAGCCCTGATGTTTTGGAGCGGTTTTGCGGTGATGGCTTTGGTGGGTCTTCGATGGCTGAGTATCATTGTCGGCTCTGGTTCGCTCTAGTTCTCCTGTAGCTCGGATTTGGGATGCGGGGGCTAGCTCGGCACCCGCATCTTCTCCTTCTTCCCCTTCCTCCTGAGCTCGTCTCAGTGAAGGCCGCTTGGGGGTCCGCTTCGGTACTTGGCCGAAGTGGACGGAGCAGGTGGGCTCCAGGGGCGTGTGTCCGGAGGCTCCTCGGCCCCTCCCACGGTGGTGTGGTGGGCCTTTGCCCGTCCTTAGACGACGCGGCGACCCCTGTCTCTAGTCTGGTCCCGTCCTCGCCTCATTGCCCTCTCCTCCCTACGAGGTGCTCAGTGGTGCAGGTTGGCGTTTTCCAGGTTAGTGGCGGGGTTCAGCTTTCACCGCCAGGGTGGCACGGCGTTTGGTCTACTTCGCTTCCCGTGCGCCGGCCGCCAGACATGGTGTCCCCTCTCCGGCGGTGTTGGATGGTGACCTTTCTCTGGTGGCGTCCCCGTTCTCCGCCCCTTGATGAGGTCCCGTCCCTGACGTCTTGATCCTCCCTTTTTCCGAGGTATCGGGTGGCGTGGGCGGCGTCTTCCACGTCAGGTGGCAACATTCATGCTCGTTTTCTTGCTCTGCATCTTCGGCCGGCGGCTCGGTTCTTCTACAGCCTTTGACCTTCGGCGACCTCTGCCTTGTGTGCTAGTAGGGCAGGTTTTGGGTGAAAGCCCTGCCTTTTGGGTTGGTGTTGGCATCACCTTTGATGTCGTTCCCTCGTTGGAGGCATCTATTTTTTGAGCTTCCCCTGCTCTGGGTGAAAACTCTAGTGGTCTTGCGACGGCGGCGGGTTCTCCCTATCACTACCTTGTTGGAGACGTCGTGGTCGCCATCTCTCGCTCTGGGTTCTGCTTGGTCTGCTGTTTAATGAGTCGTTCGTCGTTGTGTTGGTGTTTCCCCCTTCTTTCTCCTATATCTCTCCTTTTTGTTTGGCCTTTGTCTTATGTGGCAGCAGTGGGTCTGCATTCCTTCTTTTTTCTCTGCATATGGTGTTCTCGGCGGTGGTCGGAGGTTTGTCTGGCTTGCCCAAGGTTACAACAGAGCATTGTGGTTGTACCCGGTGGTTGCACAGACTTTACATAGCAGCAGCAATACAAGGAGAAGGCTATGGCGGCAGGGTGCACCTAATATCATTGACCAGTGGGCACTACCTTATTAAGTTAATATAATTAAATGGATTTAAATAACTTTTGTGTCATTAGCGGATGGGACACACCCCCATTTAAATCTAAATTCGTGTCCCAACAAATATTCCTCGAGTCACAGACATGCGGACCTCATGAATCCCCCTGTGTGTCTAACTCTTATCTGAGCTCTCTGGACTGGAATGGGCCACTTAGTGCAGAGCCATTTAGTAGTGCGCTCAACCCGTTATTGTTTAATTGTTCTTCTAAAACTTATATACTTTATTTAAAATAGTCAGAGACCTCAAAAAGGTATGAAAAAATTAAATGAAATATTTGGTGGCTTTATACACTTATAAAAAAAATATAATTTGATTTATTACACTATCTAGTACATCTGTACGAATAATGATAACCATTTTTTCTAGTTTTCTAGCCTTCTCTTTTATAAAGAATATTTAGTAAAGGTTTTTGATTTATCAAAAATAATATTACCTTTAATAAATTTTCATAATTTATGTAAATATTATAAAAGGTCTAATTCCTATGAAAATTATGATTTTCACTATTTCCCTTTTTATTATGTCTATAAGTATTTGATAGACTCTTTTAGTTTATATTTGATTATGGGGATCTCGTTTGTTGTGTATTTCATTATAAGTTAGTGTTTACATTTTTTTTTGTTGTTGTAATAAATGTTGCGTGTACTATATTTAAATTTTTTTGACAATTGTTGGATATTCATTGGTAGAATTTATACATGCCACGTATAGACATTCACTTCATTTACTTAGCATATACATGATATTTCATGGAACTTATTTTGTAAGTATAAATGGATTATTGTATCATTAAATGGATCATGTGGTTTATAGGCTCATCTCTCCTAATGAAAGCATATTATATGGTGGTGCTACATTCTATTTAATTTTTGAAATCTCGCAATGAAAATAAAAACCAGTTACTCAGAAAATCCAACCGACCACGATCCCACCACAAGTCTACCGTGCACGTGAGTAACCCTGCACAAACGTAGCCTCCACATATTTCCCCATTCCTACCCAGTCCCATCCGCCGCCATGCCAAGACGACCGACTACAGGCGCCGCCGGCCGCCGGCTGACCTCCCTCGGACCTCACCGCCACGATCCGGCCCCGACCAGCGCCTCGCCGCGCCACACCATCCCCGGCCCAGAGCGCGCCGCGCCGCGCCGCACCTGGCCCTGCACCGGCATGCCCGCTTCACCCCTCCCCCCACATCCTTGCCGCCGTGCCCTGCAAATTTGTAAAATTCCTTACAAATTCATAAAACAATGTTTTCTTCTTCATGATGTGGGATATGAAGAAGGTTGGCTATGCCCTGTATTTTCTCTCAATTAGGGTCTCTTCATCTGTTACCAGCAGTACTCATGAAATAAAAAGCAAGACTGTCATTCTTATGGAGAAGGAGATTATCTATCTACAGCTGAATCAATTCAGTAAGCTAGTATGCCTTTTAACACCTTGCTGGTCTGTAAAATTCATTACAATTTCATAAAATGATGTTTTCTTCTTAATCTTGGTTTGACAATATATGAACCATTTTTTAATACCATGCATTTCTTCTTAATATTAATCTTCATAAGACTCCATGCCGCTATTTGGACACAAGTGGTCCACTCAAGACCATTTTTTGGTAGTAACCTGGATGTCGGTTGTGTTTCATTGGGAAAAACGATGTTTTCCATTGATTCAAAATTAATTGGATTTGTCGTAGAGTCTGTGTAAATAAATTGATAGATAGACTGCTTTTGAGAGGGATCAAGACCTCAACACTCTTAGTGCTGAATATCCTTGATTTGCTTACTTGCATTGAACTTATGTGATCAAATAGCCAACCTGCAATGGTGGACATGGGTAGTGGACGTTGCACAACAATTACAACACACTGCCCTGTCCTGTGAGTCAGGAAATGCGAGAAGTGTAAGCAAGGCGAGATATGCAGAACGCGCATAATGCTAAACTCACTGTAGAACAAAGGCAATTAAGTCGAGAACATGATAGAGCATGTCGAAACAGTTTAACACTAGGTCAAAGAGAAGAAGCGAATGCTTGTTGTCGAGCACACATACAAAGTTTACCGATGAATCAGAGGCAGTCAGCCAATGATCATGTAAGACAGGCTAGACAGAGTATAAGTTGTCTTACTTGCAAATAGAACCCTTTTGTTTTTTGGCATTGAACAAAGAGCTTACATGAGGCACTGTCTATGAATACTAAAATGCTTGCTTTCAATTACAGGATGGTGTCGAACAGGGAGTCTGCTCGACGGTTGAAAAAGAGAAAGGAAGCTCACTTAGCTGACCTTGAGTCACATGTAATTAAACGCTTTAATACTATAACACATATTTCAAAATAGTATTGAGTTTTGTTGATGATTTAGAAAATAGTATGTTTTTTTGTATCAATGCTAATTGTTATTTGCAAATTGGATCGAAAATTCCAGCATAGTTATTAATACTACTAGCAAAGCACACCGCCGCAAATTATAGGAGTCCTTGTAGAATACGAAACCACTCATGGAAATATATTACACTTACCCCAACATACAAATTAACGTAAATCTTAAGTGTAAATCATAAGTGAGTGAGGTGAATCAACATTGGTGTTTACTTTCATTTGTCCTATTTTATATTGTCATTGAAGCATGGGTTGGACAGATAGGAAGGATGAGGAATGTTCACTTGAACGAATTTTCCTCGTATACTCTGCCTCTACAGCTGAATCAAGTCAGTAAGATGGTACGCCTTTTAATACCTTGCAGGTCTGTAAAATTCATTACAATTTCATAAAATGATGTTTTCTTCTTAATCTTCGTTTGACAATATATGAACCATTTTTTAATACCATGCATTTCTTCTTAATATTAATCTTCATAAGATTCCATACATTTAGACACGGGTGGTCCACTCAAGACCATTTTTTGGTAGTAACCTGGATGTCGGTTGTGTTTCATTGGGAAAAACGATGTTTTCCATTGATTCAAAATTAATTGGATTTGTCGTAGAGTTTGTGTAAATAAATTGATAGATAGACTGCTTTTGAGAGGGATCAAGGCCTCAACACTCTTACTTGCATTGCACTTATGTGATCAAATAGCCAACCTGCAATGGTAGACATGGGTAGTGGCCGTTGCAGAACAATTACAACACACTGCCCTGCCCTGTGAATCTAGGGCATGCCGGCATATCAATCGATCAAGACTAGGAAATGCGAGAAGTGCAAGCAAGGCGAGATATGCAGAACACACATAATGCTAAACTCACTGTAGAACAAAGGCTATTAAGTTGACAACATGATAGAGCACGTCAAAACAGTTTAACACCCAGTCAAAGAGAAGAAGCGAATGCTCGTCGTCGAGCACGCATACAAAGTTTACCGATGAATGGGAGGCAATCAGCCAATGATCGTGTAAGACAGGCTAGACAGAGTATAAGTTGTCTTACTTGCAAATAGAACCCTTTTGTTTTTTGGCATTGAACAAAGAGCTTACATGAGGCACGGTCTATGGTAATCCTAAAATGCTTGCTTTCAATTACAGGATGGTGTCGAACAGGGAGTCTGCTCAACGGTCGAAAAAGAGAAAGGAAGCTCACTTAGCTGACCTCGAGCCACAGGTAATTAAACACTTTAATACTATAGCACACATTTCAAAATAGTATTCAGTTTTGTTGATGATTTAGAAAATAGTATGTTTTTTATATCAATGCTAATTGCTATTTGCCAATTGGACCGAAAATTCCAGCATAGTTATTAATACTAGGAAAAAGTCTACTTACCCCTCTGAACTATGGCCTCGGGTGTACATAACCCCCTGATCTTCAAAATCGTCTAACCAGTCCCACGAACTATTGAAACCAGTGCAAATAACCCCCACAAGCGGTTTTGAGGGTGGTTTTGCCATGCAGGGCACTCAAGCGGAGCGATTTTGCCACATAGACTTAAAATTTTCTTTTCTAGATGTTTTTTTGAGTGTTGGTCCCACATGTCAGTCTCATACATCTTCTTCCTCCTCCCTCTCTCCTTGTGCCTAGTGCTGGGAGTTGGGCCGTGCCGGGCCGGCACGGCACGAGCCCGTCGTGCCTCGGGCCGGCACGGCACGGCCAGTTCATCGTGCCTGGCCGGGCTGGCATGAGCAGCCAAATGCCAGGCCCGGCACGGCCCGAAAGCACGTCGTGCCTTCGTTGGGCCAGGCCAGCACGAGCACGGCCCATCCAGGGCTTCGACAAGGCAGCACACACGCTGTGAATTTCAAGAGCGGCCGACCAACGCCTCGCGTCGCGTACTCGTGTGGGTAGCTACATGTTCATAGGCCAGTAATTGATGTAGTGGGCCGAGTGGGTTCTAGCTGTAGAAAAGTCATGGCGCAGTTTGAACATGCGCATGAAGTGCTGATAAAGCGCAGGAATCGGCGAGCTTAACTAGCAACTAGATCATGCGCTAATGGTGCATGCATGCCGGTGAGCGTGTGCATGATGGCTAGCTAGCGCTTGCATGCGCACGGTGCGGAGTAAACGAGGAGTCATGATAAATATAGAGCGGATAATTCATCAGTTATTAATGCTAGCAGTTGCTAATCCTTTGGTCTTTGCAAAAATGTTTATGCGCCCAACAATATCGAACAGAGGGAGTATTTACTAATACGTGCTGCAACTCTCCTATAAACAGGGGCTTCGGGCCTTTGTCGGGCCGGGCTGGGTGGCACGTCGTGCCTGGTTTCTAGGCCCGGCCCGGCACGCCATTTCGGGCCGTGCCAGCCCGACACATCAATCTTCGTGCCGTGCCATGCTACGGGTCTATTTTTTCGGGCCGTGCCCGGACTGGCCAGTTTGGCCCGACCCGTTTCCCCAGCACTACCTGTGCCTCTCTCTCCCTCTCTCCAGTGCCCCTCTCCATCTATCTCCCGTGTCTCTCCCTAGCGCTGGCGGCGCGTCGCGGCAGGAGCGGGACGACGCCGACAGCGAGATTGACGGCGGCTCTAATGGTGGCGGCGGTCGCCATCGAATGCCGGCAACGGCATAATGTCCTTGCTGTCGGTCATGGCCATGGCCATGGCGGTGCCGTTCACATTGCTCTCGTCGGGGCAGTAGTCCACCGTCGGCACGGCCACCACGTCGGGCTTGCTCGTCGGCGGCGCGCCGTCGTCGGCAGCGGCGGAGTGGAGTAGCCCGTCGGGCAGCGGTGTGCAGCCGAGGCCAATGAACTGCCGCGGCAGGCGGCGGCTGCAGGCTCCCATGGTCTTGGTCCTTCTTCTCCGGTTCATTAAGCTGATCATAAATCCACAGCCTCACTAATCCGTTTGTGTAATTAGTTAATTGTGCGTGGTGACTAATTGTACGTGTTTAATTACTGCGTGTTGTTAATTACTACCTCGTGGATAGGTGGTGCGATGCCTAGAACTCGGTGATTCTTCTGCTGCATTGGGCGGTGAGAGAGAAGGGGACGGGGAGAGAACCCAAGAGAGACAGGGGAAGAGAGTGTGGAAGGAGTTAGTGACTTACATGTGGGACCCACACTTTAAATGATTTTTTCAAGAGAAAATGCCACATTTTCTATCCACGTGGCAATACAACTCAACGTGAACAGCCAGCATGGTAAAACCATCCTCAAAACCACTTGAAGGGGGGTTATTTTCATTGGTTCCAATAGTTTGCGGGGCTGGTTAGACGGTTTTGAAGATCAGGGGCTTAGGTGCAATCGAGGCCATAGTTCAGGGGGATAAGTAGACTTTTTCCTTAATACTATTAGCAAAGCACACCATCGCAAATTATAGGTGTCCTTGTAGAATACGAAACCACTCATGGAAATATAGTACACTTACCCCAACATGCAAATTAATGTAAATCTTAAGTGTAAATCATAAGTGAGTGAGGTGAATCAACATTGGTGTTTACTTTCATTTGTCCTATTTTATATTGTCATTGAAGCATGGGTTGGACAGATAGGAAGGATGAGGAATGTTCACTTGAACGAATTTTCCTCGTATACTCTGCCGCCGCCCACACCAGTCTTCCACCACATTGGCCTCGGCACCTCGCTTCCCTCCACCACCGATGGACACCATGTGTCCGAAGTAATGTCTTCATCCTCCACAACCATCTTTGTTCTGGTCCTACTAAAGTTTAGAGAAACTTTACGGTTTTCTTTTTTTTTTGGGCATGACATTGTTAGTTGTAGAGTGTTAATTTAGAGAACATTGGTTTGCAGAGCCTCATACAACTTTGTTATTTTTTAGGCCACTGGAATCATGTATTAATAATTAATCCGAAGAATGATGTGCCATTAACATAAATCTGAAGATTGACACCAAGGAGGAATTCAATTGCATTAGCCTGCCACCAAGTAGGCACCGGATGAGATTCTGACCATGTACTTTAAGGGGATTTAAATGAATAATAATTTTGTTTCTCTAAATAATCTATTTAGTTTTATGAATTTTCATGTTACATCTCTCTGCATTTTGAATTAACACCTCATTTTATAGTTCGTCGAATTTTAAGTGAGTTCTCTGAATAGAAAATTTAGATTGGGTATATATAAATATATCCTTCATTTGGATGCTTAATGGTGATTATGTATCTTTCATGCCTGCGATACATCTTGGAGAACGCATCCTATCACCCAGCCATCCGGTGCAATCCTGCAACCAAGCACTGACAGCCGTTGGATCAAGATTCTGGCACTAAAAATCCTGTCCATGGCCATTTTACAAAAACATGCCCGCTTCCAAAGAAAGAGGAAGGAGAGACAAAGGTGGGGCGTCTCAACGACGATGCCGGGAGCTGCTGCGGCTGGTGAAAGAGTGGCGATAGCGGTGAGGAACCGGCGGCGATGGTGCTGGCGATGACTTGGCGGCACAGGGTAAGGAGCAAGGGTGAGGAGAGCGACGACATAGGGAGAATTTTGGGCGATGACACAAAGCTCTAGATGAGGAGAGGAGCAGGGAGGAAAAGGGGGCGGCTCGCCGGCAGCGGGCGACGGCAAGGCCACGCGGGGAAAAGAGGGGAAAGGGGGTGGGACGGCGGCTGGAGAGAGAGAGAGAGAGAGAGAGAGAGAGAGAGAGAGAGAGAGAGAAGTTATACGAGGAGGGAGGAGGAGGACGGTGGGGAGGTACCGGCGGTGATGCAGAGATTTAGTAGCGCCCAACAGGACACAGCGGTGCGGTGAGGTGGAGAAACCGAGGGAGGGAGAGAGAGGGAGAGATTGGAGGAGGAGAAGGACGATGACGATGACGGAGAGGTATCGGTGGCGGCGCAGAGCTTCAGCGGCGGCGTCGCTAGAGGCGGCGTGTGGAGAGGAGCAGGGCGACGGAGGGAAAACAGAGAGAGACCGAGAAGGGAGAGAGAGAAAGGGGCAGACATCTCATTGTAAAATACTCCCCATTAAATCCGGAGCGTTCAGATTTGATCGAAGGGCCCATAATTGAGGATTGCACGGTTGCACCGGATACGCTCTCCACATCTTGCTTGCCCTTTTATTTGTTACAGAGTCTGAAATGAATGCATAGATCAAGATGAAAGAAAAAAAAGAGAGAGCATGAACATCTCGAATCCTTATTTATACTACTAAAAAAAGATGTATTGCTTCCTTTCATAGGTCCGCAGTCCGCCCTATTCCATGGTTTGCCTAATGGCGACTGTTAGATTGCGATCCGGCGGCTCTACCCCCATTCGTTTCTCATCAGAGAGAGCCCACCCGTGACTCCATCTCCTGTTCACACCCACCCAACGTCGCCCTTGCCTCCCCACAACCCAAGTGATGGCAGCACCTTGATCTGTGATTGGTCATCAAATTTGGAAGCTGGTACCTTGGAAACCTGGCTTAAATTTGATCGACTCCAAATGGGTGCTTAAGATCAAGAGAAAGGCAGATGGTTCTACTGACCGATTTAAGACTTGGTCAGTGGCCAAAGGATATAAACAATGAAGGGGCATTGACTATGATCACACATTCAGTTCAATGGTTAAGCCAATGACCATTCTACTTATTCTGTCCATTGCGGTATCGAGAGGATGAAATCTTCGTCAATTGGATGTACAGAACGTGTTTCTTCATGGTGTTCTAGAAGAGGAGTTTTACATGTGACAACCACATGGGAATGAGGATAAGAGTAAGCCACAGTATATTTGTAAATTGGAAAAGGCAATGTATGAACTGAAGCAAGCACCGAGAGCTCGGTACTCAAGATTAAGCACAAAGCTACAAGAGTTAGGGTCAGCAACATCACATGTAGATACATCACCTTTTTTTAGAACTCTCAAGGTGTAGTTACATACATCTTGATCTATGTTGATGACATTATAGTCATAGGTTCATCTTGATCTATGTTGATGACATTATAGTCATAGGTTCATCACCTACAACATCCTTCTTTAGATTTGAGGAAGAAGGTTAAGAGAGGGTGTGCCATGATTTTTTTGCTTTTGGAACATTACACTTGCACGTATGTAACATTCGATTTACTTGTCGGAACATCGTTTTTGTTCTCGCGGAGCATCTACGTTTGTACTGGGGTGAACAATTCAATGTGATACATGATCTTCAACGGTAATTTTGCATGTTTCATTATTAGCTCTTACAATATGCTTCAGCGTTCTTTATGGCATGTTTCAACGGTTCTTTAGCATGTTTTCAGCACCGATTAACTGTTTTAAACATGTTCCGACCGGATATTTTCATGTTCCATCAGTTTGTTTGGCATGTTCCGATAGTTTTATGGAAATATTCCAATAGTTGGTTTTTTATGACTTCATGTTGCATGTTCTGTCAACAGAATATTTTGTTCTAACATATATAACCAAATGTTATAGCGATACAATGCGTATGTTCCAGCAGCATATTGTATATATTCGGAACATGTTGGCACTATTTGAAACAAGCGTCCGATTTTTTCACTAGCTCAAACGTCCCATTTGTAGTGGCTCCCTAGAAAAAATGTACTTTTGTGTGATACTCTTTATCGACGATTGGGAACGAGCTTCCCAGTAAAGCTCACTTCTGATTGCGGGGATAGAGAGTCCCTTTTCTGTCATGATGCTTTTGTGTGATACTCCCCGCCAACGATCGGGAACGAGCTTCGTGGTCGAGCTTACTTTTAATTGCAGGACTAGACAATCCCTTTATGTCGCGATGCTTCTTGGTTATCTACACTCTTTTCTCCTGATCACCACAAAAGGTGGAGAGGCGATTTGTTTTTTATGTTATTGTAGAAGTTTATAATCATCTTATATGCTATGGATATGTCCGTGATCGTTAGACCGGAATCCATTGCCATAGACATAGGATGACATACAGAATAACTAGTCAAATACGGTTTGCTCGCCCGCCTGACGCGTGGGGCCCGCTCGATCTTTCCAGGACTCTTTGTGCCCCGGTATTTATTACACCGACAATAGGTTCATCGGATAAGGCTATTAACAAACTTTTGTACCAACTAGGTCGTGAGTTTGCAGTCAAGGACCTTGGAGATCTACACTACTTCTTGGGTATACTGGTGCAGCAGTGTATTGATGGTATGATACTTTCTCAAACCAAGTATATATCTGATGTTCTTGGGTGAGTTGGAATGAAGGAGTGCAAAGCCCGTAGCTACACCCATGTCAGTGACAAATTAGCTGTCCAAGGATGAAGAGAAAATTCCCTATATGTCATTGGTTTTAAATTCTCTATCTGTCATTAGAAATTTTATCTTCCCTTATATGTCACCGGTTTAAGTTTATTCTTCCCTCAGTGCCACTCAAACGGTAAAGAATGGAACGGAGTTACAAAATGACCATTATGCCCCTACCTTTTCAATACGGTACAAAATATTATAAAATTCATAAAAATATGAGAAAATTTTCTACATATTCATAAAATTATGTATAGCCAGATTTGAAAGTAAAAAATTATAACTTTCTGGAAGTAAATTTTATTTTAAAATTAATCAAACCTACCATGCCTCATAAAAAAGGAGAACAAAAGCTGAAAATACCAAATGTTACAAATATTTGAATAGCAAGTTGAGCATGATTTTACATAAATTTAAAATTTTGAATTACTCGATTTGTAGTTAAAATGGAGATATGATTTTTTAAAGTTTACAACCGAAGGGGTATTTTAGACATTAATGAATTTTAAAAATGGTTAAAACTAACGGACTTAACGGCAGTGGCATTAAGGGAAGAGAAAACTTGAACCAATAGCATGTAAGAGAAGAGAGAATTTCAAGTGGCAGAAAGGGAATTGTAAACTTTATAAGTACAAAAGCACAGTTGGAGCATTGCAATATGCAATTTTAGCCTGGCCAGATATTTCCTATGTGGTAAACAAAGTATACCCGTACTTGCATGCTCCAAGGATATCATATTGGATAGTGGTAAAGTGGATTTTATCTGAAGTTTACGGTAACAATGGGTTTGAAGATATGCAAGTCAGACTCTACGTTACTCTGTGCATTTTCAGATGTTGACTGGGCTAGATGTGCAGACGATAGGAGATCAACCGGAGGGTTTGCTGTATTTTTTGGAAATAATCTTATCTCCTGGAGTTCTAGAAAGCAAGCTACAGTTTCAAGATCAAGTACGGAGGCAGAATATAAAAAGCTGTAGCTAATGCCACTGCAGAGATTATTTGGGTGCAAACACTTTTGGGAGAACTTGGAGTTTATCAGTCTCAAGCACCAGTGCTACGGTGTGATAACCTGGATGTGACATATTTGTCAACGAATTCAGTGTTTCATACGCGAACCAAACATGCATATCAAGGTTGATTTTCACATGATCAAGTTGTAGATGGATTTATTAAGCCTTTATCAGCGTAGGATCTAATTTAAATTCGGAACAATCTTAACTTACTTAGTACGGTTGTGATTGTGGGGGTGTGTGAAAATATGTTGTGTTGTAGTTGCGGCTTGGGTGTAGAGAAGTAAATAGAGCTTGTTAGTTTGTTGATGATCCTTATCTGCTTGTTTTTGTAGATTACGACGTTGTTGCGTCTTGCGGCCAATGCGCCCTACTCATGTAACAAACTTCCATGCCTTGATATATACAGAATGAACGGCTCTTCAGTTAGTTGAGCACACCAACACAATTCTCTTCGATCCATTTTTCAATCCCTAGATAATCTTTCTACGGTTTTGCTGCTTCTCAGGCGACTGATTTTTAAATAAGTCTCAGTCGATTTTCACATAGCTAGATTCTACCGTTAGATCTTTTATATGTCCTATAGAGACGTTTGATCAATGGTCTAGAAAATCGACTGAGAGATAAATAACTCTCAGCCGCCTGATGATAAGTCCATCCCATCTTTCTAACCAATGTTTTAATTAAATCTGTGTTGATTTAAATTATAAAATTGCATACTTTATGTGCTTTTTTCATCGGTTATGTTGTTAAATTAAAGCTATTAAATCTTGTATAGATATACCACTTGATTACATGTGTTAATAAATACAAACCTAACCTTGGAAAGATTCTACCATGTCCTTTGAAACCTAAGTTATAGTGTAAACTTTTCTTGACTAATAAGTCTTTTGTTATGCTTAGAATAGGCTAATCCTTGTTATGCACTCAGGTGCTAGAGATCTGTCTGATGGTGAAGTGTCATGGACTATATATATATCTCCTCTTAAAAGTGTTCTAGAGTATTACTTGATGGACCTAGGTATTACAAAGGACATGATACTGAGAAATGTTTGTTCCACCATGATTGATGTCACTGTGATGGTAAATATTGAGAAAAGAAAAACCGTGAATGATAATAGAGCATAAAGAATAGTCGTGTGAAAACCATGTAGAGAGATGTGAAAAACCCCTGTCACGATCAATTTTGTATATTACTCATTCATTGCTTTTGATTTGTTAAAATGGTTAAGTCACCGGCTTTTAATTATTATGTACTGAAAGTTAGGCTTTAAGCAAATAAAATAGCCTAGCCTTCACCAGATAGCATGTGCTATTATATTGCATTAGGTGGCATATTGAATCACGATCTTGGTTTGATTGTGTGCTCACTCTCGCACACACTCACTCGTCTAGGCGATGATAGAGGAGTGGAGGATCCCTACCACTGCTACGATGACTAGGGAGCACAAAAAGCTGATGAGCAGTTCCGGTATTGGTGGGTATCAAGTGTGTTTGCTTGTGGTGGATGGCAAAGCTCTTAGAACCTGAAACCCTTATCTACATGCATTTCCGTATCATCAAACTATGATTAAAGAGATCAATTTTTTATTGTAATATTTGGTATATATCTGCTTATTATACTTGAGCCATTGTGTATTTGAACCTTTATCGATAATTGTTCCATCCATGCGTGTATGAGATTATCCAACATTTCGTAATTTATGTTGTGCTACCAAGATAGGATCCTGGACCAGCGCAATTCACCGAGATCTAGGAAACATGGTTTCACATTACGAGAAATGATTAGCAGCCAAAAAACTAAAAAAAACGAGAGAGTCATTCCCACGTGTAAATGTAGAGGTATATAATTATGTACGTCCACGACAACCAGATACGCTCTAATTTTTCTGCTCAGATTAATTACTCCCTCACATGCACATTTTGCAAAAGGCCCCACATATTTTTTGATCAAAGAGACCTAATCATTCATCTCAATTTCTCCACCTTTTTCTCCTTTACCCACTGCAAGCCACCGACACCCGTTGCGGTGACCACCTCCGGGTGGTGGACTACAACACCAACGAGCTAGAGCCATTGCACCGTTGCATCGACTGTCGCACCGCCCTTGTGCCGAGCCGAGTCGAGCCAAGCTTAATCGTGTGCGTTGGCAACCGGCGATGAATGAGTGAAAGTCTCTCTATTTCTGCTTGTGTGTTGTGCGATTGTGCATATGGCCATAGTGATGAGTGATTCTCTCTCCCTCCCTCCCTCCCTCCTGGATTGAGGCTCAGTGTTGCTGCTCTCTATGCTCTCTCTCTCTCTCTCTCTCTCTCTCTCATTTTCCTACAACATCCTTCTTTAGATTTGAGGAAGAAGGTTAAGAGAGGGTGTGCCATGATTTTTTTGCTTTTGGAACATTACACTTGCACGTATGTAACATTCGATTTACTTGTCGGAACATCGTTTTTGTTCTCGCGGAGCATCTACGTTTGTACCGGGGGTGAACAATTCAATGTGATACATGATCTTTTCAACGGTAATTTTTCATGTTTCATAAGTTCTTACAATATGCTTCAGCGTACTTTATGGCATGTTTCAACGGTTCTTTAGCATGTTTTCAGCACCGATTAACTGTTTTAAACATGTTCCGACCGGATATTTTCATGTTCCATCAGTTTGTTTGGCATGTTCCGATAGTTTTATGGAAATATTCCAATAGTTGGTTTTTTATGACTTCATGTTGCATGTTCTGTCAACAGAATATTTTGTTCTAACATATATAACCAAATGTTATAGCGATACAATGCGTATGTTCCAGCAGCATATTGTATATATTCGGAACATGTTGGCACTATTTGAAACAAGCGTCCGATTTTTCACTAGCTCAAACGTCCCATTTGTAATGGCTCCCTGGAAAAAATGTACTTTTGTGTGATACTCTTTATCGACGATTGGGAACGAGCTTCCCAGTAAAGCTCACTTCTGATTGCGGGGACAGAGAGTACCTTTTTTGTCATGATGCTTTTGTGTGATATTCCCCGCCAACGATTGGGAACGAGCTTCGTGGTCGAGCTTACTTTTAATTGCAGGACTAGACAATCCCTTTATGTCGCGATGCTTCTCGGTTATCGACACTCTTTTCTACTCACCACAAAAGGTGGAGAGGCTGTTTTTTTTATGTTATTGCAGAAGTTTAGAGCATATTTAGGAGAAGCTCTATATGGCGTTTTATATTTGCAGCACGTATAGAGTGTCTGGTAGGTGAGGGAATCTTTTAGAGTGTAGTGTAAAGTCTGAAAGGACGTTTGCAGCAAAGCTGTAAATTTGCAGCATGGGTATTTGCAGCAAGTTTTAAAGCTGCTGCTAGGTTTGCTCTTATAATCATCTTATATGCTATGGATATGTCTGTGATCGTTAGACCGGAATCCATTGCCATAGACATAGGATGACATACATAATGACTAGTCAAATACGGTGGCACGTAGCATATTTTCTCAAAGGTAAACGAGTAACAAATAAAATACACAACAGACGCCAGGTATTTCTCACATATGAATAGCTTAAAGTTTGAAAAACACGTACTACATCTAAAACAATTCGCCATTTGCATCTAGATTCTTCCGGCTGGCAGGCCCTCGCAATTCAGACACGTCTATTGGAGCATAAGGAAAAAAACGCGCGTGCACACACCCACACGATAGCTGACCGTGCCGCGCACGCCGAAACACCTGTCGCGCCCTCGTCAGTCGTCACCCACCTCACCGTGCCCATCACCATCCTCCGAGTTCCAACGCACGCGCGCGCACGTCCCCCGTCCCCGTCCCCGTCCCCGTCCCCGTCCCCATCCGCGATTCCGCCCCCGCGCCCATGCCTCTGCCGCTGCCCCCCGCCGGCTCGCGCACGCAAGAACGCGCGGAATCCCACGGCACCTGATTCTGAATCGCCCCAGAGCCGACAACCAACACCGCCGTTGCGCCCTTACGTGTCCCCAGCACGCCGCGCGACACCGCCATTGCGCCCGGTGGCTACCCGGCTAACCCGCCGGGACTTGCGAGTGCGAAACCGTCGGCCGCCCGGTCGTGGTTTTCGAGCGGCTTCTACTTAATTTAAATCAATCAGAAATGCCTACTAGAACAAGAAGGTTTGCCTACTGAAACAATAATTTTTACCTGCTGGAACAACAAGGTTTGTCTACTGAAACAAATAAAAGTTGACTACTGAAACAATAAGGTTTGTGCTATAAGAACAGTTGAACTTTGCCTACTGGAACAATAACTTTTGCCTTATGAAATAATAAATTTGCCTTCTGAACAAATAAAAGTTTTGACTACCAGAACAATAAAGTTTGTCTACTGAAACAATAAAGTTTGTCCTACTGGAATAGTTGATCTTTGCCTAGTGAAACAATAACTTTTGCCTTCTGGAGCAATAACTTTTGTCTACTGGAACAATAAAGTTTACTTACTGAAATAATAAAGTTTGCCTACTAGAACAATAAAATTTGTCCTACTGGAATAGTTGAGCTTTACCTAGTGGAAAAATAACTTTTGCCTTCTGGAACAATAACTTTTGCCTTCTGGAACAATAAAGTTTATCTATGGAACAATAAAGTTTGTCTACTGGAACAATAAAGTTTGTCATACTGGAATAGTTCAGCTTTGGCTACTGGAACAATAACTTTTGCCTTCTGAAACAATAAAATTTGCCTACTGGAACAATAAAGTTTATCCTACTGAAATAGTTGAGCTTTGCCTACTGTAACAATAACTTTTTCCTACTAGAACAATAAAGTTTGTCTGTTGAAACAATAAGTCTAGCCTCACGGAACAATCTATCTTGCCTGCTGGAACAATGAGTCTAGCCTCTCCGAAAAATCAATCTTGCCTGCTGGAACAACTTTTTTACCTGTTGAAACAATATATTTGGTCTGCTGGAATAATAGGCTAACCCATTTGAAACAATATGTTTAGTTTGATGAACCACAACTTGTATACCTACTGGAACAATCTATTTTGCTTGCTAGAACAATAAGTTTAGTCTTTCCGAACAATTTATCTTGTCTGATGGAACAATTAAATCAATAAAAAAAATTAAAAAAAAAATGAAACGCACATAGCTAGCTAGCTAGTTGGCTGCAAGCTAGCTAGCTAGCGTAGCCGTATGCGAGTGCGGGCTGGGCACTCGTCGCACTCGCGCTACTTGCCGCACTCGCGCTTGGGCCGGGCCGCCGGGCGTCCGACGTCCGGGTTGAAGCATTTTCGTAATTTAAATCGATCGATGTATTTAGTTTTTGTTCTTTTCAAGTTAGAGGATCGGTTTTTCTTGGGCTGGCCATCGGTTTTAAGGGTAATAAAACGGGATTCATCTCCATCGCGTAAGCATACGTATGGAACCTAGCTACGAGTAAGTAGAACAGTTCATACTGACCATTGGTTTTTAGGTTTCAATTAATTAAACATGACACCGTGAACTGTATTTTGGCATTTTGAGCTCATAAGCCTGGCTAATGCCAAAGTGTAGCTACTCATTCATTCGTCGGGTTCATAGGATTTTGCAGTGATTGCAACCTAGTCAAGAGATATTGTAGGAAAAACTCTTTTTTAAAATTGCTCCTGTCTGGACCCGGCAGCACGGGCTAGATCGATGTTGGGTGGGCTAGTTTGAGTGCAGGGGTGCCTCCTCCACCCCGTGTGGCTAGATCCGGTGGAGGCAGCCCATCCCAGGTTGTAGCTCCTTTCGGCAATGGCGGTGCGGTGTTGGCAGCTTGGTGAGGGCAGTTTGGCGACGGAGGTACGCGGTGTAGGTTTTGTCATGGTGGTGTGGTGTTTGGTAGTGCGGCGACTATGAGATGCGCCACACACCTTTGGTTTGAACAAAGCAGGTTGTGGCCGGCACCAAGTTGGTCGGTGTTCATCGCTCAATGGCTCCGATTGAGCCCCTCCTTCCTCTGCTCGGGTGGCTTAGCGTTGTCTGCGCCATCCATTAGCCCTTCGGATCTTCGTGGTCACTGTTGACCTCCTACCAGGGCGGTCGTCAGGACTACAGTTTCGGCGACATTCGAGGGGTAATCATGGTGATGGCATCGGCCGACCACAAGTTTTTCTTTTCAACACACTCCTCTAAGTAGGGCAACTTCAAGGCGATGAACTGCTGGGCAAAACCTTTCCGGTGTCATTCCACATCTTGATGACACCGCCGTAGATCCTCCCTTGTCTGGGTTGAAACCCAATTGTGGGCAGGCGAAGGCGGCGATCTGGTGAAGGCTTCGTTGGAGTTCAGCCATGTTGTTTCCTCTTGGGTGTTTTAAATTTTTGTAGTTGTGTTGTTATTGTGAGAGGCGTTTATAGGTGGGTCATCCTGTTTAGTTGTTGGTGTGTTGTTAACTAGTGTTGTCTCCCCTGTCGTGTTGTTCGAGGTGGTTGGCTTTAGGCTGAGGTGCTTGTAGCATCTAGGCCCCTCAATTTTTGCCAAGATTTATTATTAAGGGTTTTGGTGATGATGACCTCAATAAAATTTATTTGGACTCACTTCAAAGCATTAAGGCTCAAAATTGTGAGTGTTTACCTTGGTGGTGTGGTATTGGGATTAAAGGCACAAAAGTAAGACTTTTTTTTGTTAGTTTAGGCTTGGGAGTTGTATCAAGCCTATAGCTAGGTCTTTTTGTTTTATTCTTTGCAGTACTATTAATGGGGTTTCAATTATTCCTCTTTTGGGTAACATGTTTCTCAATCTTATGAAAATAGCTTGGAGCAACCAAATTTTCCTGGCACTTAGCCTTTCTCCTAGAGATCCACTAAAGGAAATCAAGTTAACACCAGACAGATCCTTCATTTCATATTCCTTGTTAGTTGTTCCACTAGAAAATACAAAGTTATTGGCGGACAAGGCCTGCCTTAGCCTTATCTTTAGTTCGGCGCATCCGTAGAGAATTTTCAATTCACAGTGGATAGTCCGACGTGAACATTTCTAGAGCCACACCTTGTCCAGAAACTTCCAAGTTCACGCTGAACAGTCTGGCATGATCTCCATTTCTTTGGTGCAGTACGCAGACAAAAATTTATTTGCGATGGACAGTCTGTCGTATGATGGGTTTACTCTAAACTTTTGTCCACCTCAAACTCAAGTTACTCTGGTTCAAATTTCCTACCGTTGAAATCCGTCCACTGTTGACATTACTTTTAGAAGTGTTTTTTTGTCTTGTAATCAATGGTGGGGAACCTTCTCAAACGGCTCTAATCTGCCTCTTAGCCTAAAGGGCGCAGAAACTCACTCCTAAGGGAGATATTGGCACTAGAACCTCATTCTCACACCTATTTGCCAAGTCTTGAGCCTTGTGTTTCAGCTGTTGTATCCACAAAAGGCCCAAAATTCTATTACTCCAATGCTATCTAAATCTATTTGAGAGTGTGTTATCCAGTTGGGTGATGATCTGAACCTTGTTACTCTTGCATTTACAATCCTAGACAATGTTGTGGTGTTTCTTTAAGAGCTTGGCATGACGGTTGTGGGAGCCTTCAAGATTACCTTGTGAAGGATTGGAGTTTGCCTACCGAGTGGTGAAAAACTACCTCAAGTGGAATGAGGATGCGGGCTCGAGCGGGAGCCTGTTCTTGGTGAAGGGCTTGCCTCAACGGGGAGTAGGAGTACTCTGAACCTCGGTAAAACAAATCTCTGCATTCCTCTCTTTGCTTCTTGCATTTAAATTCAGTTTTTTAATTTCAGCACTTGTCCCTTGATTAGTGTTTCCGTTGTTGTTGCTGTTGCTCCTTGCTTAATATAGGACTTGCTAGTTAGTTTGGGTAACTAATTGTTAAAACTTCAAGTTTGAACTAAACATTTAAAAGTTGCTTATTCACCCTTCTCTAGGCCAACTATGTCCTTTCAGCGGTTTACGAGTTGGTTGGCTTTAGATCGAGGTGACTTGAGCGCTATTAGCTAGCGGTCGCAATGCATTGGACCTTGTTGCTCTTGCACAAGCTGTTTTTTTGTTCTTCATATATTTTACTACTCTTTTGAATGAATGGCAATGCTTTTGTCATGGATCAAGGAAAGATTGCTCCAGTAGAAAACTTGGTTTCTTTTTCTCATTTTTAATGAATTTATCATAGCCCTATCGATAGTTAAAAAAATTGAATGCACGTGGAGAATTAGATCATCTTTGGAAATCAAGACAATTTACATAGATAGGGAAATTGTCTACATAGAGATAGTTGCCTATAGCACGTAGCAATATATTTATTTATTGCATGCAAAATTATATAAACATTTGTAGCATTTACAATAGTGGACTCAACTACTAACTATAAATAAGTTCCATACCATCTATACTACTCAAGCTTTTCAATGAGCTAGCTATATAATACTCTCAAAATTAAACACGACCCACATGTAGTAGTCCACGTTTGTCTTTGAAAACATTATGGACTGACTTGTCTAAGAGTAGCTCTTGTCTCTCTCATCTAATTCTCTCCTCCATATAAGAGCATATTTAATAGTAAGTAAATAACTAGATGTAAGAAATGGACATATCATCTATGGTTATCAAATAGATAAGTTCTTCAATAGACTAGCTATAGTATAATCTCTAGCAGTCATATGGGAGCCACTGCGGATTGGACATATAATGGTTGCTTAACTATACCGCATTTGTTTCAATCGTATGCAATTTGGTCCAGACATAAATATAATACTAGTGAAACATGCATAATGTACTGTTGAAACATTTTATTACGCCCATTGAAACATAATATTATGATGATTGAACATGATGAAACATGGTTGACCAGATTTAAAACATGACAATAATTGTTTGAATATGTCAAATGAACTAACGAAACATAGTAAAACATGGTTGCCCATTGTGGAACATGCCAAAAGAACTAGTGAAACATCATTTCCATAGTGATCCATCCACCTAAGGCAATATATTTGCTAGAACAGAAACGATGTTTCAATAAACAAATCCAAATGGTTGGTGATGTTTCATGACAAATAATGATGACAAGCCTCCTCTTGAACATCTTGCTCAAATTTGGCAAGCCCAGCAATACTCACCGGATTCGATCACCTAGCTTTTTGGATGAGCTCATCGGGGAGGATA
Organism: Raddia distichophylla; assembly: GCA_005191435.1. Taxonomy (NCBI): domain Eukaryota; kingdom Viridiplantae; phylum Streptophyta; class Magnoliopsida; order Poales; family Poaceae; genus Raddia; species Raddia distichophylla. The sequence continues at coordinate 311,457 of SPJY01033614.1, read as the reverse complement.
CACAACACATCATCAGGAAGGATACACAACACAGGAGCTTGAGAGAGAGAGAGAGAGAGAGAGGAGGCGGCTTTTGTGAGCAAGAACCCATCAGTGAGAGGTGGCGTTGGTTGTTTGTAGCTCATCGGGATCTACAAAGTTAACGACGACAACATCTTGTAAAGGAGAGAGGATTAGATGGTTACATGGCTGGAGCAACTAAGGAATGTATGCACGAAGCGGATGTGAAACACGTTTGATGAAAGGGCGGCTGGTCAAATCAGGCTGCCAATTATTAGCAATTTAGAAGTAATTTGAGCGTATATATAATAGTGTGTTTGTTTTTTACAATCCATTATCCATTAACCGGCAGCTAAGAGTTATGTTTTACCTCTTTCCTCTATTTGAATGATGTAAAATATTGAGTTGTACTCCCTCCGTTTATTTTATCTGACGCTTTTGATCTTTGAACACGTCTTTTACCATTCGTTTTATTCAAAAAGCTATGTAAATATCATTTGTTTCGTTGTGATTTGTTTTATTGTTAAAGATAATATAAGCATAACTTATTTTGTTTGTTTGTTTGTACTAAATTTTTGAATTTTTGTTTGTTTGTACTAACTTTTTGATAAAACGAATGATAAAATACATGTACAAAAGTAAAAAACATAAAATAAAAAAACACAGAGGGTATTTTTTTGTATAGCATGTTAAACCGGCACGTTCTTATTAAAGATGTCCCAAGTAAAATAGCGAGTTAAAAAACTTGTAGCCATCTGGCCCATTTGATGCTCGTGCATACGGCTGTTGTTCGGGTCGCTGTCCATGCTTAGCTCGCCGGCCGGCCCGCGCAACGTGTCATGCCTCCCCCTGGCTTTCCATTAGTCAATCGCGACACGAGTCCTGTCCGCCCGGGGCCGCCACGCGTCGCTCGCTTTCCGTCGCGTCCACAGCATCGGACGCCACCGCTTCCCTCTATTCTAGACGGGTGGACTTGGACTAGCACTATACTACTGTTGTTATTGTTATTGTTATGTTATCGTTGCTGTTAAGCGGCGTGAGCAACAAGCACTACGGATTTGACGCGCCGCGCGGAAGGCAGGCGAGCGAACACGACACAGCGCCGCGGGGGGGCCAATGGCTGGTCGCCATCGCGCGCGCCGCGCCAGCGCCTCCCGCATTATTCACCCCGGGAGAGATTATTATGCGGGAATAAATAAAGATTGAGTTTTGATTTGATTAGGTTTCAGCTTCTTGACATGCGTCACGTGTCTCGCTGCCGGAGGCCACGTGTCGGGGCGGCGGCGTGCGGTGGGGCGGCGGGGCCGGACGCTCGCGGGCTTTATAACCCAGGCGACGCGCGGGAATCCTCTCTTCTATTCCCAATTTATTTATTTCGCGTTCGTGTTCGCGCTGCGTGTTTTCTGCTTTGGTTTGGTGGGTTGGGTTGATGTCGATGGCGGAGGTGTGCTGCGACTCGCCGGCGACGGCGGTGGTGGTCGGGGCGGAGGCCGAGGCGAGGGCCAGCCGGCGACGTCGCGCCGGGGACTCCGGGAGGTGGAAGGTCGCGGAGGCCGCCGAGGCGAGGAAGCGCCGGGTGGTCGCGCCGCGGCGGCACGGGGTGGCGTCGGTCGCCGGGCGGCGGAGGGAGATGGAGGACACCGTGGCCGTCCGGGAGGCGTTGGGCGGCGCCGGGCGCGACTTCTACGGCGTGTTCGACGGGCACGGCTGCTCGCATGTGGCGGAGGCGTGCCGAGAGCGGATGCACGTGCTGGTCAGCGAGGAGCTTGCCAGCGCCGACGTCCCAGCGTGCTGGGCGGGCGCCATGGAGCGGAGCTTCGCGAGGATGGACGCTGAGGTGGCGGCCTCCGGGCGCTGCGGCGGCGGCGCCGCCGCCGGCTGCCGGTGCGACGCGCACACGTGCGACCACGTGGGGTCCGCCGCGGTGGTGGCCGTCGTCGACGAGCGGCGCGTCGTCGTCGCCAACTGCGGCGACTCCCGTGCGGTGCTCTGCCGCGACGGCGCACCCGTCCCTCTCTCCGACGACCACAAGGTGCTTGTCGAAACTCCGACCTCGATACCCCCATTCCTCCTCTTTCCGGTCACGTGTGCCTAACTCTTTCTCTTCCCCGTGCAGCCTGACCGGCCGGATGAGCTGGCGAGGATCGAGGAAGCCGGCGGCCGCGTCATTTTCTGGGAGGGCGCGAGGGTGCTCGGCGTGCTGGCCATGTCGCGGGCGATTGGCGACGGCTACCTGAAGCCGTTCGTTTCGGCGGTGCCGGAGGTGACGGTGACGGACAGGGTCGCCGGTGACGAGTGCCTTATCCTGGCCAGCGACGGGCTGTGGGACGTGGTGAGCAACGAGGCGGCGTGCGAGGTGGCGCGGGCCTGCCTCCGGCGGGGCAGGGAGAGGTGGTGTGCCGAGGCGGCGGCCTTGCTCGCCAAGATGGCCCTCGCCAAGCACAGTTCCGACAACATCTCCGTCGTCGTCGTCGATCTCCGGCCAAGGAATCCATTCTAGCTAGACAAGATCACTAGCTAGAGTACTGTAGGATGGTGCGAAATATTGGTGGTGCGGGTAGTAGCTAGCTACTGATCATTCTGCTGATTGTTTCTGAATCAGTCTTCTTTTCTTCTTTTTGTCTATATTCCTCTCTGAATAAAAGTTCAGTGGAGTGAATTGGTAATTGTGGCGGTGCGAAAAGCTTTGGTGTAACCAGAATTCGATCTGGATGCCATTTGAAATGAAATTGAAGCGAGATTATCAGAAAGGAAAAGTGCAGAGCTGTAATGGTTTCTTTCTTGATTTTCAGTGATTGACAGATTGTGGAAACATGATTTGCATCTTATGTTTTAACCCAAATCAGATCGGGAGAATGATGTTTTCTGTGAACTATGTTTTAATCTCACAGTCGATCTTAGCAGCAGGTTTGCTCTGATGGATGGCTTCAACGGTTTTCTTTTCTTGGCCAGATCTCTCTTTGATTAAATCCGAGTCGATCAAAGCTCACCGAAGCAAGTAAATTTCAACAGGGATTAAAATGATTTCGGCGCAATCGATCAAAAAAATGATTTTGGCTCTACGGAGTAACCAATCTGGGTGCCATTTAAATAGTCAAAACTAAAGAGGCTCCACTCATCACAGGAGTTAGAAATTAAATGACATCAAATCAAACTAAAAAGCAGGACCGATCCTGCGCAGATTCTTGGATTCCCGAGCAATTCTCCTCCTCTCTCTGCCAAAAACGTGAACGGCAAGACCCAGAAACCTCAGCGAAAAACCAGATATTTCGCTGATTCATCCTGAGCCGATTGATAATATCTGCCCGCCAGTTGTTGCGAGAAGCGAAGCAAGCGTGGTCCAGCCGCAGTCTGGTGATCTTGCGACCGCACAGCTCGACGATTCTCATGGATCTCCTTCCCTCTTTCCCATCCCCTTAGAATAAAGGCATGTTCTTTTCGGTGTATCTTTGCGCATTAATGTAGCAAGTTAATATCTCTGAAAAATAAATCTAGATAGTAAAAAATAATTTTAAAAATATTTTACAATCTTTGCAAAGACTATTAAAAACTAAAATTTATTACAGTGATACGCAACTATAATAACGCTGAAAAGATCGCCATCGGATGGAGCGACGAGACCCGAAACGCATTACAAAATTGCCTCGCCCCAAACACCTTGCGCCCTGATCATCCTGATGATGGCCTTGATTCGAGGCGAGGCGAGGCGAGCCTTGCTTGCAACGAACAACGCAATCTTTTGCTTCACTGTCACTGATGAGGACGGCGAGGAAACTTCTTGGTTTGGTAGGAGATGGTTCTTTTTCTTCCCTTCCAGGTGTCAGCCTCCGGCTCACGCCCTTTTTGCCTTGACGAGGGTCGTTGCGAAGGTGAGAGGCACGAAGGCAGCATCGAGACGGTCTAGCACGTGTCTGCCAGATGGCTCAGTGCCGCTGCAGCCTGCAGGTGGGGCCGTGTCGGAGTAGGACCGGCCGCTATCAAAGGCAATCAAGCAGGCATCTCGCAAATCAATTTTTCCATTGTGCATGTGTGCATATTTTGTTTGTTTGACAATTTAGTTTTTTTTTTGGCATCTGTCGTGATGCTCCAGTCTTCCACGTAGAAGAAAGTACAAAATAAATGGATGCTTCAGTCTTTTTCACATAGACAGATGTAAATGACAAATTGGAAGCTTCAGTCTTTTTCACATGGACAAAATGCAATAACATTTATTTCAAAAGAAAACATAGACAGATGTAAATGACAAATTGGAAGCTTCAGTCTTTTTCACATGGACAAAATGCAATAACATTTATTTCAAAAGAAATTCATGTCTGAGCCCAGGTTCGAACTGGGGACCTCTAGTGTGTGAGACTAGCGTGATAACCAACTACACCACCCAGACAAATCGATGGATTAGTAAACGAAAATTGTTATTATACCTGAAGAGATTACAACCGAAACTTATAACATGGGCCTGTAGGATTGGTATGTGCGAACATGCTTATGCCAATTAAGCATTTAAGCATGCCAGATGATTTTTAGATATGTGCACGGCTCCTGTTGCGAATTCGATGGCTATCTGTATTTGTTTTCGTCTTGATAGAACAAAAGATAACCATAGCAGTAACACACTCATCTCGTTTGTTTTAGATCGGCTGCTGATTTCACAGTGAGGTGTTCAATTATAAGGTTAGATGTTTAGTTAGGACAAATCCTTGTAGTACGCTAGTTGATAGAATTTTGGAGTAGTAGAGGGGATAGAGCATAGGGCTTCTTGCTGTCCCAATGTAATTCCTTTTGTTTTCTTAGCCATGGCTATGTCTTACAAGTGTACAGTTCTCTTCTTCTTAATTGCATCATTTGGTTTATGCAAAAATAATACATTTTGCTTTAATTTAATTTACGCTGAAACAAACAAGGTCTTAGCACTATTAAAAGAGAGAAAAAGCCTATGGAATAGGGTTGAATAATGTTAAGTCCACCGTAAATTAGGAATAGTTGGATATGCTCTTAAGGAGATTGATGTAAACTTTGGGGCTGTTTGGTTGCACGAATGATCTGAGCCTAGGACGTATGAGTCAACCAGGGTGAAATGAGCTTGTCTGAGAAGATGCAAGTAATGTTGTTTCGTTACCCTGCACCTGTTGAGTTAGGTTGCGCAAAGATGTTGTTTGGTTGACTATACACGCTATAGTGGGATACATAAATTTAAGAGGAGGACAAACAAATTTAAAGAATAAATTTTAGAAAATTATAAATATAAAATAAAAATAAAAATTTAAAAACAAACAATAGATAATAAAATATGATTTTTTTTAATCTTTAAAATTTATATGGCAAGTGTGGTCTAATTTTGTTCGAAAAATGTCAGGAACCCATTTTTTAAATCAGTTCAGTAACCGAAAATACTAATCAAAAGATAGAAAAAACGAATTGAAAATATGTATTGAAGTGTATGCCTGCATGCAAGATGCTCCAGCTCATCCCCATGCATGCCTGCATCAACAGAAACGCCGATTTCTCTGTTTTCGCATAGCCTAGCTAGAACAGTGTTTTGCGTCAGCGTTTTGCACCAGCGTTTTGCACAGTGTTTGCATCAGTTGGCTAGCCCTTTGTTCTTTCCCCATGAAATGGAAGGAAGGGTCTTACATCGTGAAAAAAAAACATTTCCACGCCACATAAATTGAGAGGAATAGAGATACATAATGCATTCCTTAACGTACAATTCATATTTGTTTTCTTTTTTTCTTTTCTTGAAAAAAATGTTAACGGAGGAGTCATCAATTCAACCAATGAGAGGATTTCTAAAAATATTGAACTCTATGAGATCGATTACCATACCTGGACGGGCCCAAAGGCCCAGGGTGGATATATCCATATCGCCGTCTATGTATAACCTGCCAGGTCTTCCTTGCCAAACTCCAAATTGCCTCATTTCCAAAAGGACGCCGGCAATTCTCCCTCAAAACCTTCGAAATACTCTTTTAAAAAAAAGAACATCAGAATACGGATCCTTAGTTTATATTAGACTATAAGCACACATGCTCCGCTCTGTCTTTCTTCCCTAGAAAAAATGATTTCCCTTTCTGCGTTGGTGCATTTGACAGCATAAAACTGTAAGTCTGTAACAGCAACCTGAAGATATGATCCAGTATTGTACAATCTGGTATATGAATGTGTCATTGTGTTGGCACAGGAGCTCACATGTGAACACACGCTCATGGGAAGGAAGAACACAACATTTGGAACACGAAACAAAATAATTTTGTGATGTGCATATGTCTCAGGTTTTCTTGTTCCTTTCTCTTCTTATAGACATACACCTAGAAACTTCCATGCAGAAATTAATGTTAGGAAACCCTAACAATAATTAGCATAATCAAGTACATGAACACAAACAGTATTGTGAAATTAGATGGATATTCACCGTTTAGGGTGCTGTTTGTAGACGCCCTCTGCTTTAGCTAGCTCGGCAGTTGGCCAATGAAGCCTGTTGTCGGCGATAAAAATACGGCCCATTGCCATGGCCCACTTCTTGACGGCCCAATCGAACAGCCTATCAGGGCCCAGCTCCCTGGAAGGTTCTATCTGGCCCATATGCATCTTGCCGAACAGCTTCCTGGCTGGCATGGTGCGTAACGGTCAAGGAATCGTGTTTGAGTTCGTCTCGAACAAGAGTTCTGCATAGCTACGTGAAGACCCGGACGTGGTTTTCCGGATTGGAATAGAAGTCGTGATCCCCAAGACTAGGAGTATGCCTTATCTACCTCGGGATGTATTTGGCATGTTGAGTTCGTTACGTACTCGGTTTGCTCAGCACTATATAAACAGGGCCCCTATGGCGTTTAGAGGGACCCCCCTGGCCAAGCACTATTGTATTGACGCATACTACTCGCTGAGACCTGCTGATCTCGCCGAGTTCCACTTGTAATACTCTTTGATATAAAGAAAGGCTGGACGTAGGGCTATTATCTCCCCCGAGAGGCCTGAACCAGGATAAAAACCCCTGTCTCCTGTTCGTTGCTGTTCGTGGTTGTTCGGTGTGTCTCCTATCTCCTCCTTGAAGAACCTTAGTTGACTTGGGTCAATATCCCAACCATCGACACCTGTGTGATAGTGAATCGGTGCAGCAAGCCGTAGAGGACGCAGTTAGAGAGTAGCCGTGCCGTGCAGCTCCTAGAATCAACGGCACCAAGATGGCAGCAGCCTTCCCTGGGACTTCAGCACGATCCCACGATGTCGGGTTGGGGTTTAGTGTATCAGGGGTGTTTAGCTGAACGTGATTAACTTAGGATTGCTTAGATTGATCAGCCATAAGTCCCCTTACCTCTCCTTATATAGTGATACGCCCAAAGGGGCCGAAACCTATTAGGATAGGGATTGGTGGCGTTCCCGATCAGGACTCCTCAAGCTCAATTAGAGAGACTCTATTTAGGTGACCGTACGGACATTTGTACGGACAGGGTTTTAGGCGTTCGTACAGACATGTAGTCCGAGATTAAACCTAACATTCTCCCACTTAATCAAAAGACTAACATTCATAAGCCTTCTCTCGATAAAACAACATAACATGGTAAGCATCGCAAAATCAATTAAACGGTCAATGAGACTTCTGTACCCATAGTAAACTAATTCTATCTCGATCAGTATACATTTTGTAGCTATGGGAGTGGTTTCGGCCCTCATATCCAGAATCAAAGGCTTCCCAACACACCCATGTGCACAAGCATTTGCTTAGTGCTAATATGCTTGATAATTATGGTTTGACTTTGGATTCAATCTTTTAGAACAAGATACTTAATGGCAATATGTTTGACAGCACCACTTGACTTCTGGTGATTCGTGGTAGAAAATTTTGGTTTCCCTTCATGGGGGTGGCTCGATATTCTGGTGAGACTCATGGGGATAATTTCGATATTGTCTGAGAGGTAAACTTGTTGATTCAGCTACAAACCACGCAAGGATAGAAGCCCGACAATCGCTAAATCACCAAACCAGCTGGTTATCAACCACACCAAAAACACAATTGACCTTACCACGGAAGTCAATTCCCGCAGACGATTGAAGAGCAAACAAGAACTGGGTAAACACAATATCAAATTGCAAATATAGATGCACAAAACATAAAGGTGAGGTTCTCGTGTTGGATGGTCTAGTTGACACACGTAACAGGAGGAGGGACGCACATGGGGTCTACGAAAACACAACAAAATCTTAGTCTAAAAAGCGACGTCTATGCAATATATAATAGAAGAGGTGGCTAGGACGGAGTACTGGAGGTGCTAGGGTTTCCCTAGGGCGTCCACAACATGGGACTAGGCCCGACACGCTTACAAGGCCTGGTTTGCCCCAACTGGGTGACACTACACCTTGTTTCAAAAATTCCCGTAGATGGGACCGGATCCATTGGAAAGCTTATAATCTCCTAAGCTTATACCTCTCATATAGGTTTAACCCAATTTCTCAACCCATTTTGAACCCATTTCTTGACCCAATTCTATATGAAGGTTAGAATTTATGAAGAAAAACACCTTAGTTTTTTTTTTATAAAAAACCTCGCGTTCACACTATAAAAATTCATTGTAATTATTTGAATTTTTTTGTCATGGTTCTATACATCTAGACACAATTTTGTGTAGATTAGCAGGTCAAACAAAATAGATGGGGCCCACATGTAGAATTTGGTGCTTTCTTATAAAGTAGACCTGTCTATACTTGATCAAACGTCAGGCTGGGCCGGCGTTCGGACCGGGCTTTGAAAAGTCCAGTCCCGCGGGACCAAGGCCGAACCCAGGCCGTCTTGTTGTGTCGGGCCTCAAATTCGGGTTCAAGCCTGGCCCGAAACACGAAAACCTAGCCTGAAGCCCAAAAACCCAACCCACCCTTGACTGTTTTTCAATTTTCTCGGGCCCAAGCCCGACCTGTTCCGGTGGTCGGGCGTCAAATCGAGGCCCAAGCCCATCTCGATGTACCGGTCGGCCCGGGTTGCCCTTGATCAAGTCTAGAACTGTCCAAAGGCCGTATTGGGCCGTGATTTGGGCCAGGCTTGGAAAAGCCCGATTCCACAGGACTAAACCCGAGCCCGGCTCTGTCTGACGCCTTTTCCTAGTCTCGGGCTCGAGCCTGGTCCGAAGCCTAGCCCAACCAACTGTTATTTTGTGTTTTCTTCAATCCTAGCCCCAGCCCGACGGGCGGGTTATAGATCGAATCCCAAGCCGAACTGGTGTACTGCTAAGGTCGGCCCGGCTCATGCTGCTCATGGCTAGGTCTACTATAAAACAACTCAGTTTTTTTAAAAAAGCTCACGTTCACACTATAAAAAATCATCAAAATTGTCTGATTTTTTTTTTGTTATGACTCTACAAATCTGAGAGCAACTTTGTGCAAGTTGAAAGGTCAAATTGAATAGGTGGGTCCACATGTAAAAATTTATGGTATATTATCGAACCCATATGAACCCATTGAATACAAACCCATGGTTGAAACCATTTGAACCCAAACCTTTTCAAACCCAACCCACCCCAACCCATTTCAACTTAAAACCCAGCCAACCCCAACACATTAGCTACATCAACACCATTTCCACCTATCGAAAACAACCCATTCCATCCATTTCACCCCAACCCATTAGCACCCCTAATCGTAGTGAAAGTAGGGGAGGGAGTGGCAGTCACATCTATGTGGGTGATGTGCTCATCATTCTCCTCTGTTTTAATTGGAGTCGTCCTTGGCTGCGTCACACGTTGCTGCAAAATATTAGTAGAAACAAGGGACAAGGGAATATGCATATCTTTTGATTCAAAACTAGATAAACTTAACATGACATAAATATTGTCATCCTCTAGTTGGGAACATTCATTTACATCAAAAGGAGATTTCATATTGGAACAAATATAAACTTGATGCACCATATACTCTCTCTTATCGTTATATTTGCCAATTACATACAAACTATTTCTATAAATATGATAAATCAAAATAACAAGAAGGTTTCTCTTCTAAATTGTTTAGATCACCAAGAAAATTGAATTCAATGTAATCTAAAGGGTTTAAAGAAGACATCAATTTTATCTCTTCTTTCTTGCTGGCAATGTGAAGAACATGACTATTATCAACACAATTACTTGATTCCAAAATAGAAATTTCATATTCATTTGCTAGTTGTGGCAATAATATAAGTGAAACATTATCACACAACTCTTCTATATTAAAATAAAAAACAAGCAAATCATCTTGTGACAAAGAAAAAACATCAATGATTTCTACTATTTTTTGCTCTATAATAGTATGGGCGTTGGACAAATTTTATTTATCAGCATAAAGGCATCACCTTTTTCGTTACCTTTGAAGTCCCGCTCAAATAATATAGATGCATTATCATGGCGCCCATTATCATTTATCAATAATTCACTCTCGATTGATGAGCTCATCCCTCAGTCACGACTCGAGAACATCGGTTGATGACTCCTGGGTCTGGGTGCCACCGCGCCGTTAGGGGGAGATGGCATTCTTTTGTTCCTGATTAAAAATAAAATAAAAAATTGAATAAAAAAGAGTCAATGCGAACTATTAAACTAAGAAAAGGAGACTATATCAAATACAATACAAAATTAGAATAAAATAACATTGATAAAAGAAATTTAACCGCAGAAATGTAAATAAAATAAAAAAAATTGAATAAAAAAGAGTCAATGCCAACTATTAAACTAAAAAAAAGGAGATTATATCAAATACAATACAAAATTAGAATATAATAACATTGATAAAAGAAATTTAACAGCACAAATGCATGGAACACGCAACTAGCTATATATAAAGCAGGGTTAAACTTAGCCACCATATTATTCATAAAATACTAAAAAGAGCATGTTAATTCAAGAGAAAAAAGAAAGATCTACACTTTTGATTGTTACGAGTCTAAATGGTAATGTATTAGATTAAAAGAAAGAATTAATGTCAGCTACGACAAAATTAGAAATAGTAATTTGGAATAAAAGTAATAAAAAATCTATGTCAGATTTAAAAGAAGAGTTTGTATAGATACAATAGAAAAACATAGAAATTTGCGAAAAAAATATAATAGAAAAAATAGTCCATATTAGGTGTTAGGATTTGCGTCAATGCAAAATCATAAATGATACTAGAATATATGATGTTTGATAACACAGTTTAGCTTTCACATACATCTGCGGAGCTCTGATTATGGACGCTCCTCCCCAAACCATAATACCGTAGCATACCGACCGTCTAGGTCACAGCCATATGCCGGCCACTAACCTCCTCAGACTTGTGTTGTTATTATATAGTCATTGTCATTGATTACACCAGTGCTGCCTTCTTTTATATAGTGGAGGTCTGGATAGAGTTCGACTCCAACTCTAAACCAACCCTATTTATTACAACACAGAGTCCATGTAGGCTCTCTTTGATAGCTTGTTTAGTTTTAGTTTAGTTTTTGTTGGAAAAATTTGACCACCTTTGAAAATGGTATGAAAAGGCTAAATAAATTATTAAATTTTTTTTTTGAGATCTTTGAGAAAAACCCAACAAAGTTATAAAAAGATTATTTTCAACAAATAAAGTTAATGGTGTATATAAAAATAACAAAAGTTGCAATCCCAACAAAAACTAAACTAAAACGAGCTATCAAAGAGGCCCGTAATATACTTGTACACATATTCGATTAAAAAATTTAACAAACTCCAACTTAGAGAATATAACCTTCTCCACCTTGAAATCTTTCCAATGTCTTCTGTGAAACCTTGTACCTGAACTCTGATTGCCCTCAAGCAGGCTTCCCAGCTAGCCACCGCGCACCACGTCGTCTGTGCATGGTAAAACATACCACACCTTGGCCATCCGCATTCATGCCACAATTTCGCCTTCAGTGTCGTGATGCAGCGCCTCCTGCGCAACATCAAGTTGCATCACAGCTCTCGCCATTCCAATCTATCCAACATACTTTCGCGCCTGCCGATCTAATTGCGAACGATCAGGTTGTCGTTGTCGCCTGCCAACCTCGCCGTCTACTTTGTCAACCCGATCACCACATCTTGTCAATCCCTACCAACGGTAGCCCATCGAACAGTTCGAGCCTCTTACCGAAGTGTCCGACAGCACCGATCGAATCGTTGATCACCGCCATGCTCTACCTTACGCCGATGAGGCGTTTTCCGCAGCGCTCGTGTATGCATGAACCTCGTGTCTCGCCCTTGATCTTCTGCATGGCTAACCTCTCTCTGATGCTACTTGTTAGAGCCCCAAAGATGTAGACGAAAGCCGAACTGTGTTAACAAACATCGTGCCTTTTGATGTCGTTCGTGATCTTGCATTGGCGTAAATCCTAGGACAGATGGTCTGATGTGTGATTAGGGAGATTGTTGGGTTTAGTCCCACATCGGATATTGGTAATGGGGAGCACAACTTAAAATGTGGAGTCACCCCTCTCCCACTAAGTTAGTCTTTTGGGTTGAGTTAGGTCAAGATCTGGGTTGTGCTTTCAGTTGGGATAATAGATGAGGGGACCTGGGCCCGAGACCATGTGTTGGTATCAGGAGAGCCAGATTGCTGTGGGACATGAGATGGGTTGAATGACAACGGGATCTAACATTAGGTTAGAGCACAACTTTAAATGTGGAGTCACCCCTCTCCTACTAGGCAGTCTTTTGGGCTGAGTTAGATCAAGACCTGGGTTGTGCCTTCAGTTAGGATAATAGATGTGGGGACCTGGGCCCGAGACCATATGTTAGTCTCAGGGGCCAAATCATTGTGGGACATGAGATGGGTTGGATGACAGCGGGCTCTAACATTAGATTAGCAGAAAGAGTTTATATCAACGAAAATAAAAATATAGCTTAAATGTTTCTAAAACTTATAGCTTAAATTTGAAATACAAAATAATAGAAATAAGAGCCTGCGTGAGATAAAATTGACATAAATCTAACGGAGCAAATGCGTGGACATCCTGATCGTTTCAGGGAGAAAAAGAGAGGCCACTGGCATTGACATGACTGATGACTCCAAGTCCTAAGCAAACTGATGTCCAGCATGGTTCGTTTGTATGGCCCAACTAGGCTTCTTGAACCGTTCTTTTTACACACGGAAAAATAGACTCCGGAAAAGCATGCTTCGTTTGTATGACCCAGCACGACTAGTTTCAGAGATTTGCGATCTCAGTGCGCGGAAAATATATCGAAGAATGGGACACGACTACGCTTGTCAAATGTGAAACATTGGCATGACTTTGAAGGCCTTCACATCTGGAGTGGCCATGTCAAAAAGACGAGCTGAAGGGGGAAAGGCATTGCTCCTCTGAGTCGCCCCCTTGCAAGCAGTTAGTGCTCCAGCAGTTGGCTTTTCTTCTCAGTTATATACATCCCTCCGTCTCAAATCATATGATGCTTTTCATTTGTTGCTTTCTCTTTGTTTCGTTTCTGCGTTAGCTTTGGCCATCGATCATGGCGGTGGCAGCGATAGTATTCTGCCCGCACTTGCATCCCATTGGCTGCTGAGGAGACCAAAATGGCAGCTCCAAGAACCCTAGCTAGGTGTATAGCTGTCTTTTGTCAAGAGGAGATTCATGGAGCCCAAGCATGCAATTGTACAAATTTTCTATTGAAAGTGAGCGATTCTACTATCTTCCATCATGGGGGGCCTCCTTGCTGTCATCTCAATGGGGTCCATGCAGATCATGCAATCAGATTCCTGAAGTTCAGGGTTGGTTTCTCCAACCTGAATTTTACACTGCATCAGCTGCTGCTCAAAAGAGAGCACGGTTGAGTTAATTGTCCTTTTACTGTACTTTTGTCATTGGATAAATGCTCCATCCGTATCCCTTGAATTATTAACTTGATTAGGAACATAATCGTGTATTTAAGTTCCTCCTCATTTGGCCATTCGCCTGTGATGTATACCTGTATGCCTGTATCAAAAGGGTACAAATGGACATCCCTGATTGAAAAGCTTGAAGCCTTGAACAGTACCCAAGGAAACATAAAAAAGAAGAATCTAAACATTGAACAGACAGGCACAACAACATGTCTCATCATTCAATGATAATTGCAAAGTTAGATTAGCATGCCAAGGTAATCTGTCCTACTAGGTATTGATGACCACTCAAAACTAGTAAACTATAAAGCTGCATTCCAATCAATTGATGCTAGTATAGTCAGGGTCTATTAGGATACCTGGTTTTGAGGTATTTGTAATGCATAAAGTTTGCAATTTGTGTATATAAAACTGTAGTTAACTCCATTAAACACTAGTATTATTTGGAACTATTACCTATTTGACATATGATTTTTAGGGTGGTAAACTTGGCCAGACACAAGAGCTAATGAGAGCCAAATCAACAAAACTTTAGCTAAGAGTGGAGTTTAAATACTACAAAAATACCATGGTTTCTCCTAAACCACAGTTTTAAATTAGAGTACCTTTTTTGTCATCCAAACAACTCATGGTTTTAAAAACCATGGTAATTTTGAGGAGCAAGGTTGTCTCGAAACTATGAATATATTTTGTTGCCAAATATACCCTTGTCTTTTCAACTTCGCCGGACCAGATAAATTTTTTTCCTAAAAAGATTTTTTTAAAAAAAGGGGAGATCAATGACAAATTTCAGGAGGAAGCTAAAGTTAAGGCTTGGCCAAAAACAGGCCTAATAAAGTTGCTGCGTACCTATTAGCCCCTTCAATTCAGGAATGTTCAGAAATGACCAGGCTCAAGCTGTGATCAACAGTAAAGTAGTCAGTACTCACTGCTCACAATTCAGTTGTAGGGCAACCCAATGATCTCTGAGCTGCAAAAGCAGATGAAATCTGCTCCTTCTGGTTCCACAGGGCAGGAAAAGAACACAGGGACAGTGCTTTATGCAGCTTCTGCTCCTTCTGTTTCTACTGCAGTAGCCATGGAGTCTGAATATGATTCTGCATCATCTGCTCTTACCAGTGCCAGGACAAAGGAAGCAACCTTTGCAGCAACCAAAATAAGAAATGCAGATATGGCTGCTGAAATCCCATCACTGTCACAGGTGTTGTTTTTATTAAGTTTGAATTTCATATAGAGAAAAAACATTTGTACTCCGCACTTGCTGCTAGGCGCTCAATCATTGGTCGGTACTCGAGATATTGTAGCATGATTTATTACTCCCGCTATGTTAGTCTATATCACACCATTTACACTGATCAAAATAGTACTCCCTCTGTCCCAATATATAGGGCGCATAAATTTTTTAGAGTTGTCCCGTAATATAAGACGTCTCCTCATTATTTCCTTGAAAAAGACAAGCAATTAACTCATAGTTAAGCTATTCACACTATGAAATGCATGCTTTTGCTAGCTTTTACTATTAAAGCTATTAATTAAGCGCATGGGAAGGAGATGCATGCTTGCATGCACAGAAGCAAAATATTAAAGATTAATTTGTGATGCTTCGAGTAATGAGATAATTAAAGATGATTTACTCTCTTAAACAACATTTCTTGGTCTTGATAAAAATTTTAATATGCCCTATATTTTGGGGCGGAGGGAGTAGTTACAAGAAAAAAACAATGTGCAAAGTTCATCATACCCCATTTTAATAGTATGTTTTTCTTTATAAGAATTTAATTGAGTGTAAAGAGTGGAATCATCACAATAACTACATTGTTGATATTTTCAATGTATAAACATTATGAAACACATTTTTTCGAGAACATGGATAAATATAGTGAAATAGAGGTAGTATATTGGAAATAAAAAAGGCCAAACAAAAAGGATGGCCATACATCAAGCAACAAGCTTTCTGTAGTCGGAATGTGGTTTACAAGTGTTCTGATCACTAGCAAGGTAGCAATTCCATAAGATGTTCCAAAGTATCTTACCAGAACGAGGTGGAAAGGTTGGGAAAAAGATAACAAGCTCACCTTTCAGGATTAGAAGTAGGCACTAAAAGTATGCAACTAGTAACCAAAAGAGCACTAGCCAATCATGGACATGAAATATTTGCCACAGATATATTGACAGCAACCAGCACATTTCATTCATTTAGAGCAAAAAAGATCAGTCCAGTTCCACGCATTTGAGTTCACCAAAACTGCTAACGGTTCAAACTAGCCAGCTGCTATCAGAGTACACTCCTTAGGATCGGATATAATTTTCAATGGTTTGTAAGTAAATAATCCAAGGAGAACACACAATATTATTATTTATTATTTTAATTCTTCTGAAGGTTTTGGCCCAAATCAGATGGCAGGGGGAGCCTCCTTCCTAGCCATCAGCTTGTTCTCCCCCCTGACCTCGAGCAGCATCTTCACCACAGACCTCATTGGTGGGCGGTTGATGGGGAGGTTGTTGACGCACAGAAGTGCAATGTTCAGAACCTTACACATCTCATCCTTAAACTGGTTAGCGAGCCTCTGGTCAAGCACGGATTCTGCCCCGTTCTGCTCAACATTGGAACACGCCCACACCACCAGGTCCACCTCGCCAATCTCTGGTGCCATGGGCCTCTTACCAGTGACAAGCTCTAAAATGACCACACCAAAGCTGTATATATCACTCTTCTCGGTTACATGGAGAGTGTAGGCATACTCTGAAATGCAAAACAGTTCAAACACACATTGAAACCAACACAGAATCAAGTCTTTAGTTATAGCCAATAGGTACAACTAAAATATATTGCAAGATCATACAAACCACAGTAAATATTCTCTGAACATAAAAGAAAAAAAACTGAAGCTGCCAACTATCTTCTGTTCTTTCCAGTACATATCAATCACCTTATATGTGTGATAGCAGCTATGGCAATGATAGTGGTAGAATGCAAAATTTAGGTTTTCTTTTGTAAATTCATAGAAAACAAGATATTTATCAGAAACTCACCAGGAGCAATGTATCCACATGAGCCAGCAACAACTGACATGGTGGCCGGCCCATCCCCAATAGTCTTTGCAAGACCAAAATCTGCAACCTTTGCGCAAAACTCTGCATCAAGCAGAATGTTGTTTGACTTCACATCTCGATGAACAATCGAGGGCACGCAGTCATGGTGCAAGTAGCAGAGGCCCTCAGCGGCATTCACTGCGATCTTGTACCTTGTTGGCCAATCCAAGACACCACCTTTGGCGCTGTGCAGCAAGTCCCCCAGGCTGCCATTCGGCATGTACTCATAGACAAGCAACCGGCAGTCCCTGTTTGTCACACAGCAGAAGAGTTTGACAATGTTCTTGTGCCTTACTTTGCTCAATGTTGCTACCTCAGCCTCAAATGTGTCCATGTTCTTCCTCCCTACACCACTTGCCCAGAGCTTCTTCACAGCCATGGCCTCACTCCTAGGTCCGATAACAGCCTTGTAAACCTTTCCTGCTGCGCCCCTGCCAATCACATTGTTCTCGTCAAGACTATTTACGATGTCCCTCTCTCTGAATTCCACCCTGTGAAACGATGTGAGAGCCCAATCAGTCGCCTTTTCGCCATCGATTTCAGCTGCACGCCTCTTGTAGATCCTATACTTGTAAGTGAACCATGCTAAACCAAGGAGTAGGACGACAACAGAGGCAATGAGGATGGTGGAGACCAACTGAATACTCGTGTGCGTGTTGGCATTTGAATCACTATCACTAGGACATATCCCATAGCACAAGCCAGGATTACCCAAAAAGCTCCCTCGGTCTACAAAGCCATCGAAGAAGAGAGGCACAGACCCAGTGAGCTTGTTGTAGGACAGATTGAAGTTAGTCAGTCTAAGATTTAACAGCTGGACCGGCACCTCACCCGAAAGCCCATTGTTTGACAAATCCAGTGCGTTCATACCATGGATGTCGCCAAGCTCTGAAGGGATAATCCCAGTGAGGTGGTTATGCGAAAGGATCAACTGTGACAGCTTCTTCATTCGTCCCATGCCACGGGGGATCCCTCCAGATAGGGAATTGTTGCTCAAATCAAGCAGGTAAAGTGACGAAAGCCCGGCAAGAGACGGTGGCAATGGACCTGAGAAGTTGTTGTTCGAAGCCAACACCTCATGCAGGTCAGCCAAATTCCCCAGCTCGGCAGGCAGAACACCAGTGAACCGATTGTCCTGGATGAGCAGCTTGGATAGGTTCTTGGCACCAGCAATGGCAGGGTCGATCGTGCCGGAGAGCGCGTTGCCACGGAGCTCGAGCAGGTTGACGCCCGGCAAGCCCCAGACTTTCGCCGGCATGGCGCCGGATAGCCGGTTGTTCTGCAGCCGGATCCTCAGCAGCGTCCAGCACTGCCCCAACTCCACCGGAATGGCGCCCTCGAGCTCGTTGTCCAGCAGCATGAGCTGGTTCAGCTTCCCAGAGGCGCACAGCGTCGCCGGAATCGGGCCGGACAGCCGGTTGTCAGACATGTCCAATAACTCGAGCGGGCAATTCTTCCCCAACTCCGGCGGGATCGGCCCCTCAATCTGGTTGGCAAAAATCCTGAGGTCGGCGAGCGCAGCCGCTGTTCCCATCGCCGCCGGCAAGCGCCCCGTCAGGTTGTTCTGGTACATGTGCACGCTCTCCAGCATCGGCGCTGCGAACATGTCCTCCGGTATTCCCCCGGTGAGCTGATTCATTGAGATGTCGAGGAATTGAAGCTTCTTGAGCAACCCTATCCCCTCCGGTATGCTCCCGGTGAGCTGGTTCGAGAAGAGCTCTATCTGGACCAGACAGCTCAAATTCCCAATGTTTCTTGGTATCTCGCCGGACAGGTTGTTCGATGAGAGGTCCAGATTGACGAGATTGCTTAGCTTCCCGATGGACGAAGGGATGTTACCGTTCAGAGAGCAGTTGGCGAGGTACAGCACGCGGAGGGCGGCGAGGTCGCCGATCCTCTCCGACAATGGCGACGGCGAGAACGCGTTGTAGGCGAGGAGGAGCTCCTGGAGGGCGGTGAGGTTCGCCAAGAAGCCCGGGAACTCGCCGGAGAAGGAGTTCTGGACCAGGTTGAGCACGGCGAGCGACCTGAAACCCCCGCCGTAGGCCGCCGGGACCTCGCCGGAGAAGTTGTTCGCTGCGAGGTTGAGGCGCGCGAGCGCCGGGAGCGCGGCGAGGCACGCGGGCAGCGGGCCCGAGAGGCCGTTCGCGGAGAGGTCAAGCTGCTCCAGGGACCGCAGCCAGCAGAGCGCGGCCGGGAAGCCGCCGGCGAGGGAGAGGTTCCCGAGGCTGAGCACGGCAACGGCGGCGGTGGAGTCCCCGGCGCACGACACGTGCGGCCAGCGGCAGAGCGAGCCGCGGGAGGCGGCCTCCCAGCCGGCGAGGGCGCCAGCGGGGTCAGACAGCTCGGACTTGGCCGCGAGGAGGTGGTCAGCGTCGGAGGCGGCGGCGGAGGCTACGACGGCGAGGAGAGGGAACAGGAGGAGGGCGAGGAGGCGGCGCTGGAGCGCGTCCATGGTGGTTTGGGCGGTGAGTGGACAGAGTGGGGAGTGTTGGGGAGTGTTGGGGGTTTTAAGGAGGGAGTTGCCTTGCAGTGGCAGAACTGGAAGGCTCCTTTGTCTCTTGAGAAGCGAGACGGAGAGGAGAGAGAAGGTGAGGAACACATTGAAAGTGCGAGTGGATCTTGGCTAGGGGAACTCAAGTGAGATACCCAAAAAGGGCCTTTTTGAGGTTATATAGGTGAGGTGGCCGGCGCATAATGGTTGGATGCGGTGCCAGCGAGAACGAGGTAGGGTGGCCGACACATAACAGTTGGGTGCGATGACAATGAGAACGGTGTTGTTCACATAGAGAATTTGGAGAATTTTGTTGTAAGATTGTGTAACGCGTAGTGAATGCGGGAATGTCATTGATTCCTTCCCAATTTCTCGGGTCAATATATGTAACCACCAATTGGCGTATCTGAAAAAAATATAATCATAGATAGAGTCGTAATTAAAAGTCAGTTACGACAAGAATATCAAACGTTAACATGCAAAATTATTTAGATATATTTGCATTAATAACGCGGCGGTGGCTTTGGATTTTTCTAATGTTCCATCACTTCAAATCAAGATATTTGTCGACAAAATAGCTTATGCTGACAGGCACCTATAAAAAATACATGTCAAAACTTAAAACAACAACAATGGCCTAAATGCAACAAGTAATTAATTTAATGACATCGTTGCATTTATATCATGTCGCAAAGCAACTAAAATGGTGGCCTCCTCTGACATTCAAGTTTTCACAAAACGAAATATGAGAAGAGCTAGAAGGCAATATCCAATCACGAATGCTTGCAACAGGATACTTCCACGCATTGTCCTTCCCCTCCTTTCTCCGTACTGTCATGACCTAGCCGACTTTGCCACCAGCACAATGAGCTTAGGGTTTAGATTTGGGTTGAGTGTGGAGGGAGGTTCGTGCCTACGAGGTTTAAAGGGGGATTCGTGCCTCCGAGCCGAGGAGGTAGTGATCCAACAGTGGGAGGGTATCATGTGGGCTAGCAAGGTACTGGCGGCAACGACATAATCGTGGGAATGGTCAAAGATGGTGGGGTGTAGCAGCGGGTGGATCAACAATGGTGTCTGAAGTTAGGTTGGGTGAGAACAACGTGGTAGTGTGGGCACTGTCGGCTGTGAGTAGTAGCGAAGGCGATGGAAGAGCTATGCGAATTAGTATGAAAAGGAGGATGGAGGTAGAGGTCTGGCCCAGAGGAGAAGACGGGGGCACAGAGGGTGGTATCTGTTCGAGAGCTTGCGGATAGGATATTATGCGCTAGTCAACCCTTAATATACATATAAGCAACGAGCATGATGTTCCACGTATTTGTGTGGGTATATATATTTTATTTAGAACTTGTGTTTCTTTGTTGTGATTAAAATCAACTCTTTTTTATAGCTCTGTAGTTGACACGTGCTCCTATTTTAATTGCTTATTTATCGTAGTTTTTTGGACTCTTCTCTGAAACTTAGTTGTTACAATATGGTCTTTTTTATCTCCGATTAATATGGAAATTTCTAGTATTTAAGGATTAATACGGTGACTCTGCTTTAATAATAATAATAACAACAACAACAACAACAACAACAACAACAACAACAACAACAGGCATGGTGTCTTGCGCATTTGCTCAGCTCGTTTTTGTAATTGTCAAGGACTATTTTGCTTGTTTATTTTAGATTTGTGTTTTTTATTATAGTTGATATGAACTCTTTTTCGAGCGTTGTAGTTAAGATGGACCCCTTTCTCATTATTTTTTGAATTGATATTAATTTTTTTATTATAGTACTCCGTATATTTGTACTCTTTGTCCCACTGTATGATTTAGATTTTTCCTCCGATCAATATGAACATTTATTTGTATTTTTTAATAACACGTGAATTTCTAGTATTTCAGGATTAACGTTTCTCTGGTGGAATTATGAGCACCCATGTGATGATTTTCTAATCCGGTGAGCAAGAGCCATTGAAGATGAATTATACCGGTAAAAAGCACTTCCATGGTTACTAATCAAGAAACAAATCGGATTAGAAGTAATTATAAAATCACTCAATTGTAATTGAACACTTTGATGGTGTAATCTGGTTTATTAGAAGTTCCGGGATAATTCGAAGCACCTTTTTTGTTGTTGATTTTTGAATCTGGCAAGGAAAACTTTGGACGATGATTGTTTAATTAGCTGAGAGATGCTTCCGTATTAAATCCGGCAAGAATGATTTCGAACTCTAATTGTTTTCTATTTTATTATTGCATTTAATTTTTTATTTTAATCTAAACCGTTATAATTTGGTCCAACAATGATTATCGGTCTATATCTTTCTTATTTTTTTCGTCCAACATGAGAATTTATAGTATTTTTTATTAACATGAGAATTTTAATATTCTAGAATTAATATTTCAAAATTAACGTGGCGACTTTTTTTATCCTACCTTGTACTATGTATAGTAGATAGATATCTTGTTATTTTCATCGCAGCATCTACTCTGGAGTAGTTTGTCTTCAAGATACTATAACAAAAAAAAATACTCTACTGCAATATCATAATTTGAAACCACCCCCATCCATGCGAACCACTGCTCCAATGACAAGTCTGCTGAATGAAATAGATTCCGTTTTTTTTTGCCTCCTATGTGGCCGAAGCATTTACGCAACCCAAATCAGTTTTGCGGCCGAGGAAACGTGGGAAGCGTGTGGCCGCGCGCGCCTCGTTTTCTCCAGCGCCTGCATCGCGCCCGGCGGCATTCCCCAGCGCCATGCACTGCACCGCACGCACCCCGCCCGGGGCGGTTGCCACTGCGATTGCGTCCCTCCGGTTGCGAGGCCGCGGCGTGTGCCACAAAATTACAAACTATACTTCACAAGGAGTTTGTATTTTGAATACAAATCACTTCCTCCGTCGTGAAATAGTAATTGTTTTAAACATTATTAACACCGTTTTTAAAGTATAAATTTAACCATAAATATTTATAATGCACTAAAAAGTACAGTATCATGTAAAGTTCTTTTTGAGACGAATCTATCTATATATTTTTTATGTTTTCAACGTAAATAGTTTAAAAGTTCTCTGTATACAAAGTTTTAAAACTCTGACTTAAAACAAATTTAAAACAGCTACTATTTTTTGTAATGGAGGGAGTACTCTACAAATATAGTCTTAACAAAAAATAATTAAATATCTATCTACTATATACATATAAAGCGCAATAAAAATGAGGCCATGTTAATTTTTAAAAATAGCGCGCTACGCCAGCTCCACGCAGCGCAGGACGAGGAATCGCTCGGCATCCATGCTCGCGCATCGGCATCGCTCCAGCAGCAGCAGAAGAAGAAGAAGAAGAAAAGAAGTGGTGCGTGCATCAGCTTGCTGCTTCCCGCCCGTGCCTTTTTGTCCTTGCGTCACTGACGAAACATCCATCCATCTGAACCTTTTTCTTCTGACAAAAAGAAAAACTGAAGTGCTCCGGTGCGTGATGTTGCCTCGGAAACGTTAAAGCGGCTTGCATGTCTGCATGCTGTGAGACGTGGCATGCCAATGGTTCGGCCGGGGAGCGACTGAGCGAGCCAGGCCGGCCGTTGCTGCACCGTTCTTGTTTGCTACTGTCAAAACTCTTCCTTTTTGATAGCGTCGGAAAAAAAAGGGATTTAAATTTCTCTTTTTGATGGGTAGGCTGCTTCACTGTGTGATGCGTTTTCGTATGTACGCACGCCTGCTTCTGCTTTACTTTCTTGAGATGCCCTTTTGTAAAACCTTTTTTTGTTGTTGTTGTGATGGTTGGAAAGGGCAAAAGAAAAGGCTTCCTGGTGTTAGTGCTTGGCGGGAGACTAGAAATGCTTTGCGTTTCTTCGTGGCACGCCGCATGGCCTTGCCATGGCGCTTCTGAACGTTGCTGCACTGTCCGTCTGTAGTGTAAATTTTGAAATATTTTGAGTTGTGGATGCAATAGGTGATGCTTTTCTACCGGCATGTACCCGGAGGTGCTTCGTCTTCCCGCAAAGTATCCACATCCGCATGGTCATCGTGTTACCAAAATAATTCCGATTTTGTTTGTTCCAATTTCCATATATAATTGGCAACATAAATAGAATTGCTTAGGGATTTTGGGGAAGTGTATCTTAAGAATGGGGGAGAGGGGTTGGAGAACACTGGTATAAAGGTAGTGGAATTAAATAAAGGGGAATTGCAACTAGAAGCAAGGAAGACCTAGGAATATTAGTGGCCCCACCAGCTAGGGCAACGATACTGAATTGCACCAACACCGCCATTTCCCGTCGTGTCGACATTGTTACCGCCTCTGCCCAATATTGTTGTAGTCGTTGGATTTTATAAAAGGAGGTGAACACTTTTGCTTCAGCATGCAAAGTTAGTGTGTAGATCAAGGCAAGATGAAGCAAAGTATGTGGGCACATACACTACAGGAAACGAAAATAGATTCGACTGCCAAAATCTGATTCGACGGCCAAATATTAACAGTCGAAACAGGTAACGTAGTCTCGACGGCCATAAGTAAGCCGTCGATACAACTTAAATCTGTGGTCAGTATCGACGGCCGATAAATTGCCGTCGAGTTTACTTGGGAAAGGCCCACGGAAAGTCTAGGTGGCATGACGGCGTCTAACAGTATCGACGGCCATCCGTTAAGCCGTCGATACTGTATAACAGTATCGTCAGCCCACCAAAAGCCATCGAGACATATTATTTTTAAAATTTTTCCTATCCCATTTTGTTTAATTTATATTTTAATCTTTGTTGAAAATTGCTGTTAGTTTGAAATGAAAATTAGAAATGTTACATTTTATTATTTTTTAGGTAGTTATTGTTATAATTAATGAATTGAGGAATATTGAACATATATAGCTTTTTAATTAATGTATTAAATACTGTTTAAATCTTACAATTTTAGTTTTAGTATAAAAAATTAAAAAAATAGTTGGGTGCGGGCGTGCGTGTATCAAATATTGTATAGTAGGAAAACATAACTTTAAAATTACAAATAAACACAATTTAAATTCAAATAGGATGTATGATGTTGCTTTGATCACATGAAATATGAAACTCGAGGTGAAATTCTTCGGAAAGCTTCAGGTTTCAAAGGGGTGACCTCATAGGAAGTTCTAAATTATTTGATTTTTTCCCCAGGTGTGTAATTCCCAGTAGAAAGCAACATGGAACAGTTTGAACATTTGAAATTTGTTTTTTCAAATTTATAAAATTTAAACAGAGAGGTTTGACCAGTGATTCCCTTTAACTTCGTATAATGTATGCTATACGAAGTTATTACGCGTAGCAAACTCCATCAGTTTCTGCATATTCGGATATCTCTGTCAGGCATGGCTCGGACCGGTAGGGCTTATCCACGGGACACGGCCACTTGTTCCCGATTCCAGCACAATAATAGTAGCTACGAAAGCAGGACAACTGGACAAGCATGCGATGCAAAGCGATGACTGAAACGGAGATGATCGGCAGAATATTAGTATATCTAAAGACCCTGATCATTAGAGAGTTCTGCACGACTACGTGAAGACCCGGACGTTGGTTTCCCGGATTGGATTAGGAGTCGTGATCCCCAAGATTAGGAGATTACCTTATCTACCGTAGATTGTATTTGGCATGTATGAGTTCGTTACGATCTCGTAGTTAGCCCGGCCCGATATTCCTCGGTAGGTCGGTTTGCTCTGTACTATATAAACAAGACCCCTACGGCGTGTAGAGGGGACTTGATTTTAGCTTTTAGCATCTGTTAGACACCCGATCATAGCACTTTGCTCCCTGAACACCACAATCTCACCGAGACTTGTTCGTCTCGTCGAGCCACCTCTTGTAATCCTCTTTGATATATAAGAAAGGCTGGACGTAGGGCTATTATCTCTCCCGAGAGGCCTGAACCAGGATAAAAACCCTTTCTCCCTGTTCGCTGTTGTTCGTTCTGTTCGGCGTGTCTCCTATCTCACTGTTGAAGAACCTTAGTTGACTTGGGTCAATATCCCAACCGTCGACAGCTCTGCTCTATCTTGAAGGACTTTGGGTTGGTTCAATCAAGTGTGCCACTTCTCTGTGACAGCACTCTAGGACAAAGCACATTGTAAAAAACCCAGTGCAGCACTCTAGGACAAAGCACATTGATCAGAGATATCACTTTCTTAGAGACCATGTGGAGAAAGGTCATATAGTATTGCAGTTTGTTGAGACCGACCGTCAGTTGGCTGATATCTTCACCAAGCCACTGGACAAGGCTATGTTTTGAGGCTCTCAGGGGAGAGCTCGGGGTTGTGAGCTTGGCTAGCGTATAGTCAAGGGGAGTTTGGGCTACTTGTTCTATATGTCATATATTTGTTTCGCTTTCCTTGCATTGCATTTGGGTTGCATTCGGACCTGATTATATTGTGTAGTCTGTAAGCACTCTTCACTTACTTATGGCGTGCTGTGGCATGGACCTCTCATCTTGTGCTTAGGTTGCTATCATGCGTAACAGCCTTTCTTCTCTGCTCTGACTAGTTTGATCCAACACAGCCTTATAGGTCGCTGGGTAGACAGGATCTATGTCGTATCTCTAGTAACCGAGGTGTAGAGTTGTCTTTCCTTATAAGTCGCAGGCGGCAGATGAGAGCTAGTCTGAGCTTGAGTGGTTTCTGTTCTTACCTAATTCTTTATGATTTGCCCAGTTGCATTTACTTGATTTTTCGACTCTCTATTTTCTGATGGATCATCTTGCACATCATTTTTGGGCAAAATGTTGACTCGTTTGTTGAGGGGGAGTTTCGAAAATTTTTGATTTAGCATATAGACTTATTTTGCTTTGGAGCTTTGTCTATTATGCTTTTGAATTTAGACTTTGCAAGATGCCGAGACTATTCACATTTCACTTTTTGCTAGCTCTTTCAATTGGTGTCTAGTCCAAAAATGACATTGCTTTTGACTTTTCCAAAAAACCTTGATGTACCATGTGATTTTTACTTTCTGAGTGTTATTGCTCAATGAGGCGTTTGCAGTCTTCTTTCAGTCATCCTTGCAACTTGGAGAAATCTTTTGTTGGTCAAATCTTGCTCCTATAAATTAAAAAACAAAAATATGCAATTTCATGTTTTGGAGAGTTTTCATCGGTTATCCTTCATGAGATGGCTTGCCATTGCACACCAGAGGCGTGAACTTGGAAAGACATGTGATTCATTCATTGTAATGATGGGCAACGTCGGTCATTTGTATAAGGCTAGAGGCTCTCCCGCCTAAATTCAATAAAAAATACAAAAACACACACAGTAGGAGAGTGACCTAGGAGGCGATTACCAGTGATCCTTGGGATGTGCCTTGCTATCAATTGCTCTCTTTGAACCTATGGATGCATCCAAATTTTAAAAAAAGAAAAAGAAAAATGCTACTTTGTTAAACTGTCGGTTTGAAGCTACATGGATTTCAAACGGTTGCATGTGGTGTTCTAATGAAGCCGTATTGATGCCTTGTCATGCCATGATATTTGATTGTGATTTTTTAAGCCATGTCTTCCAATATGAAAAATCAATTTTCTATCATCTCTTGAACTTGTGAGCACCGAACTAAAATTGCATTGCTACGAGCATCTTTGCCATGTGCTTCACGTTCAAATGAATAATTTTCAAAACTCCCTAGGACTTGCATTTGCATTTGCATTTGCATCATGTTTTGTGCTTGTTCCCTCAAATTTCTTGATGTCTATATTGACAAAACGAGAGAATTGAAAAGACATCAACATGCATTTCTTCAAAAAGGGAAGAATTTCTTGGAAAGCTTTGACTTTCACGACTTGAAGATTTTGAACACATGTGTTCCTATCTTTTGCTCCAAGCGTGATTCGGCATTTCGAAAAAGCCTTGTTCAACAAATCCAAAAACTTCAAAATATTTTTTGAGAGTTTGTCAATATATTCATCAAGGGAAAGTGTTGAGACCCATGTGGAGGGTACTTCGGTTTGATAATGAATATATGTGACAAGATGGAATTTGAAGTGTTTTGAAGAATGTTAAATGGTGCATCTGTGGAAATTGCCATGCAATTGGAATCGGACCATTATGCTGAACTTGAGCTAGGTAATAGTTTTGATCGGACGTGGTCCGGTGGAATTTGTAACCTAACACGTGGTGTGTTAGGGCTTGCTAATTATGGTGTCACGAATGGATTATGATGTTTGGAAATTTTGTGATGGACTAACCTTGCAGGTGAGGTAAGGTCTGTTGGTTTCGTATGTATTCACCTGACTGATGCAGGTATCGGCGGGCACATGGCTGACGCTTCGCGGGACAGCTGGAGGCTAGTGCGTTCGGAGGTGTAAAGGCAACCGGATTCAATGACCTGGCAATCACATTAGGAGGTGTACTCGAGAAGTTTAGCCATGGCAAGGAATCCAAGGCAGCTGGAGGCTGCGGCGTCGGTAACCTGGTGGCAAAGTTGATCTGACCGGTGGGCCTAGGCTTGGGCTGGCGACCGAGGAAGCTGCGAAGGTATTTTTTGAAGGAATATGTGGAGAATATTCCCTCTCAGGAGTGTGTCTTGTAGTGTGTAAGTTGTACACCACTCTCCCTCAAATGAAGGGTGAAGATGGGCTATAGAGTTTAGGGCACGTCACCTTTGGGCTATAAATATAGGGGGAGTGGAGCACCTCCTCCTCATCCCCTTAGAGCTCAAAATTTCAGAAATAGAGAGGGTGGGTTGGATGTGTTTTGGGTGGCACTTAGAGTGCTTGTGGCCACATGTAGTGTGGTTTGTAATCTCACAACTTCTACGCAATGAAATCTTTCTTCTCCATGAGTACCTTGCATTGATTTGCTCCTATTTTTTCTTATTTTCCTTTTCCCTTTTGAAACTCTTATTTTGAGATGAACTTAAATGATTTCTTGCTGGTTATTGGTGGTCCATGATGCCTTGAGTTTGGTAATATGATTTGATACACACTTTGCGACCATATGAGAGGCAAGAGATCAAGTTCTTGACTTGTTGCTGATCTGTCCAGAAACTTTCATCCGCACAGTAGTCAGTAAAAGTTTTTAGAAACATCTAGAAAACTAATTTTGGGATGATTCCAATTGGAAAATATGCGTGCCAGATATACCCATATGTGGTAAAAATTTGAAGTCCACTGGTTTCTCCATTTGGGAGCTATGAAGTGAAAACCGAGCCCCAAACTTTCTGCTCGAAGTTCTTGACAGAACGTGGTGATTGATTTTTCATATTTTTTGTGAAAGGAGTTTTGAGGATATTTTTTGCATGATGCTTTAAAACTCATTGTTACATAGGGAAAAAAATTCCCAAAAATCTAAGAGCACCAGAAAGCCACCATCCATCTCCTCTAAGTAGAAACAAACTCTGAAGAGTCTGCTTTTACTTTCGAGAAAGCAGTTTTTGTTGTTTGAATTTTCATATTTTTTACAGAGAGTTTTTTAGGAGACTTTTGGCTAAGTTGATCATGGCTAATTATGTAATAGGGACAAAAATTCCCAAAAATTGAATTGCACCAGAAAGCTACCATCTATCTCCTTCAAGTGAGAACAAATCTGGTTTTGCTTTTCTGAAAGTCACTTTGATCATTTAGCTTGATCTTCTTTTCTAAAGAAAGCTTTGAATTGATTCTTCTTTTTTGTGTTGTCTATTCACCCCCCCCCCTAGCCGCCTAGCTCAAGTCTTCACATTGAAGATAAAAGGAGAAGACGGTGTGTAGTCTTAGACATAGATCTTTTAATTTCAATTTGATTCTAAGGACACGCTGTACTATTAAGAGGGATGCGATGAAAATCAATTTCTAGATAGTCTAAGTGCTCTTGGTAGATGAATATTAACATATTATATGCACCAAACAAATGTGAGGGTAAAAAAACATATCGAACTATCTGATATTGTATCGGAATATCATACAATATCCGATGTACATCGGAATATTCCGAACCCTGCTCCAATCGACCCCTTTGTGTCTCAAACTCGCAAAAATATCGGACTATCTGATATTTTCCTTTGAATATTTCGATGTATATCGGACTATCCGATGCTTGGTCCGATCGACCCCTCTCTATCTTCAGATCCCAAAAATATCGGACTATCCTATAATATTATCGGACTATCCTATAATATTATCGGACTATCCGATATGATTTGACACCTTATAGATTATTAATTCTTATTTAAACATTTTTAGAATCATTCCAGAACCACAAAATAGCCGTTGTTTCAAGTTTCTCTCACTTTCATATCGATCTATCTAATATGTAACATCGAACTATCCGATATCTGTCAGTATCAAACGGCTAGTTGATGGGTGGGGGTATTTATTCCCATCCTTCCCCCACGGGCTTGGGTTACCTTTCACACTTCAACTAAGCTGAGCACTTATTGCAAACCCTAGTTATCACCTTCCTCCTCTCGCTCACTTCAAATTTGAAAAATCCGATATCAGACTATCCGATATAAACATCGGAACATCCGATATTGTTTTCCGTTGTGCTTAACATTTGTTGAAAATTTGTAAAGCCTATTCACCCCCTCCAGGCGACATCTTGATCCTTTAGGAATGCGATGTGGCAGCCCTCAAGGAGGGGCAGCTATCGGTTTGGAGGTGGGCGATGCAGTAGTGCTTGTCAACGACGATGGTTAATTTGGGGCGAAAGGGGGAGGCAAAGCGGGTGGCAACGATGGTTGGCAACGACGGCAGCCAGAGGTGGATGCTGGGAGGTAGAGGGGAAGGCAAAGCGGATGGCGGCGGCACTCGGTAACGACGGTGGAGGTGTGCGGCAATAGCAACGGGTAGAGACGAAAGCGGTGAGCCAGAGAAATAAGCAAAGTGGGAGGTAGCGCTAGGCAACCAGGAGAAGGAGTGGGGAGGCAGAGGAGAAGGAGAAGCAGTTAACGGTGCCAGCAGCGTCGGTGCTTTGGACGCAGCAACACCCTTTGCGGTTGTGCTCACCATGGGAAGGAGGAAGAGAAAGAAGAAGAAAAGAGCAAGAAACTTATGGATGGGGTCATGGGATAAAAAAGGACCAAAATTAAGGAAAAAGGTGAGAAAAATTGGAAAATAGATTTTAAAAAAATATGGTCAGAATGTCATGGCTGAACCAATTCGCGTGCTCGATGTAGTAGGTGAAAAGGTCATCCAATTTAATGTCATATATGAGAAGGCTCACGAATTTAGTGTCACCCACCAAATTCGCCTTCATGCAAGTGTAATTATTGAAGATGTCCTTAGGGGACTAAATCAACAAGTAATAATACTGAATGAGCCACGAGTGAGCTATGCCTGACTTGGCTTGGGCTCAGTAATCTGAATGAGTTGAAAGAGAGGCTCGGCTTAGGCTCGTTTGTGAACGGGTCGAGCCCGACCCTAGCATAAGTTGCTCACGAGCTTCGAGCTGAAGTTCCAACCCTAAATCTTGTCACGCAGCCCCTACCGGCGGTGTAGAGAAAGGAAGAAGGGAATTCGAGGGACAAAGCCGAGATGGCGAGCGAAAAGGCGACATGGAGGATCGATTACAGAGGTTGGATTTCAAAGGTCAGAATGGAAATTAGGGTTTGTAGTTGCCTAGGCAGCCATAGTTGTGAGTGGGAAACATGAGCCGATGACCAAGTGGGCTTACTAAGATATTTGCTTCCGTTAGGGCATGTCCAATGCTACCTCAACTTAGGATGAACTTAGCAATATTCAGCACTGTTCATCAGCTTTTTTCTCACTTCAATTCTATCTTATCAGCACTATTCTCCACTAAGTTTGGGAAGGATTGGTTATGATCTAAGAAAATGATCGCATCAGTTGGGCTATTGTGAAGGGTGCTAAATTGGGACCATGTGCACGGGCACCGGGCGGAACATAATTTTTTCCATTTTGATTTCTTTATTTGTGCTTTTGCAAAATCAAATGATGTAGTAGAGCAAAAATTTTATGCTTTTTGGGTTTCTTTTCGAATTAGAGCAAAATTACAACTTTTCATAACTAGAAAAGAAAGAACAAGGCAACACACAGGAAAGTAAATTGTAATAAAGTAAAGAGGGACAGATTTTTATCTCGTGGTTCAGTTCAAGGTTGACCTTTCACCGACATCTCTGTTGGAGCACCCTTCATGAAAGAGGGGTATCACTCCGATCCACTAGTGGTAGCTCTTCACCACACTTGTAGGCGGTCTCCGGCCTTCACAACTACTTGGGCCTTCCACAAGATTCTCCTTGGAAGGTCAACAAGAGTCCAAGCTCCCAAGGGCATTTGAGACTTGAGTAATAGATTGGAAAAGAGTTGATCCCACTGGATCAAGCTCCCATGAAGCACCAAACACTCCCTAAAACCCTAACTCTCAATCTCATAGAACATGACTTAGTAGATGCTGAAGGAGTGAAGCTTTTACACAAAATGGACACCCACCCGCCTTTAAATAGGAACCCTTCAAAAACTAGCTGTCTAGGTGCAGGAACACGACGCACTAGACGGTCTAGCTCAAAAGCTGAATCGGCCAAATCGGCCTAACCAAGGCAGGCATAGCATGCCACACACACACCCACTGGACAGCGCGTCGGACGGTCCAACAGAACGTCAGCTCAACAACACAACACGCTAGACGAACCGGACCGCACGTCGGAAGGTTTGGCACACCATCCGACCACAATGCCCCCGGCACTAGAACTCTCTGAACGCGCCGGACTATGCACCGGAAGGACTGACAGCATGTTTGACTGCAATGCCGAGGCGCCAAACTCCCTGGATGTCTGATTGTGCGATCAACCAGATGATGTCTATCTATTGTACTATTCCTGTATTCACACACAAATTACATAGATTAATCTTAGATGACAATCACAAAGACATAAATATGTAGAGAGAGAACACATGGCATATATCTTTTATTAATCAATTGATCTCATCCTCTAGATAGAATGGGGTGTCTCACATTTATCGTGTTGAGGTTCTTGATGCAAAAGAAACTTACATGGATATTTTCTTATTTATCTTAATCCGGTTTTGCTCACAGTACTCGTAGAGATAACCCCAAACGAGCTAAGGCTTATCTCGTAGGACTCCCTTCGACAAACCTTGTGATGCCAATAACTCGTCAAAAATTTCATCCAAAAACCTAGTAAAAAAATGGATTAAAGAAGAATATATTCCACATGCATGTTGTATTGCAGTGGGCAAGACCGGACATTGTAATATTCAAACCCAAATGTTTCGATGGATAAAACCAAATGTTACAACAGGTAAACCCAAATGTTTTAATGATCAGCATTGAATGTCGCAATAGCCAACCCCAAATATTTCAGTGAGCAAAACAATATATTGCAACAGGAAATATTAAAAAAGGAGAAATTCTAGCCGACGGGATCTCGTTTCAGCTGCTTCCGGACGGGACATATCGGAGCCGTCCGATCTGTATGAATCGTAGCGCGCGAGCGCAAACAAACATGGCGCAGTGAGCAAACAAAGGCAGGCAGAGCAAGTAAACGACAAAAACTGCCCGCTCACACGTTGGGCTGCTACAGGCTGCTGTGCCATGCTAGTCCATAGCATCGATATACTATCCGCTAATTAGTGCATTCATGCATTTAGTTAATACTCCCTGCTAATTAGTGCATGCATCCATTTAGTTTTAGTTTACTTTTTTAACTTGTTTATTAGATTTCATTTCAACATTTTAAATACTTTCACATTTTTTATATTTGAATTTTGAATTTTTCATTTGTCAAACTTTATTTGTAAAATGTTTATAATTTATTTAAATCAAGATTTTTTTGTGATATCTAATACCACCGATACTCGACACCATACTCGATACTTATTTTCGCTATATCTGATACCCCTTATGATGCTTTTCTGATACTCAACACCAGACCTGATACTTGTTTGTGATATCTGATACCTTTTTTTTATACTCTTATAAACTACATTACACCTGACTCGATACTTGTTTTTTTACGATACCTCTCATGATACCCCGTATGATACCACTTTAATACCTACTCCCCTATATATATAAGACGACATTATGTTACTTCGATGATACCACCAACCTGATACCTTGATACTACGACATGAGAGCGCAATATATGATTATACCCCCCATGATACTTAACACGACACCCTTATGATGCACATGAATTAGGGTTAGCCCAAATTATGATACCCTTTTTTGACTCGATACTTGATGATACTTCTGATCCGATACCTAATTTTTTGACCTGATAATCGATGATACTTGTGATCCGATACTTGGTTTTTTGAATCCGATACTTGTTTTTATTGACCCAATACTCAATGATACTTTTGATCCAATACATGTTTTTTGACCTGATAACCGATGATACTTCTTATTCCATACTTGATTTTTTGACCTGATACTCGATGATACTTCTGATCTGATACTTGATTTTTTCACTCGATAATCGATGAAACTTTTGATCCGATACCTATTTTTTAAATCCGATACTTGTTTTTTCACTCGATAATCGATGATACTTATGATCTGATACCTGATTTTTTAACCTAACAATCGATGATACTTCTAATCCGATACTTGATTTTTTTTGGAATCCGATACTTGTTTTTTTGACTCGATAATCGATGATACTTCTAATCCGATACCTGATTTTTTTCACATGATAATCGATGATACCATGAAACTCGACTATACCTTCAATCTGATACCACCAATACTCAACACCCAGACCCGATACATTGTTTGTGATTTTATGATGCCCTTTCGATACCTCAATGATACCATGAAACTCGACGATACCACCAACTTGATATCATCGATACTCAACATCCAGACCCGATACTTTGTTTGTGATATATGATATCTTTTTTCCGCTACCTTGTCTGATACCTCAGTGATACCATAAAACTCGACAATATCACCAACCTGGTACCATCCAGTTATACTTTTGTTGTGGTACCAGCTTTTTTGAACGGGTCAGAATTTTAGGTCTTACTTGCATGATACTTTTACTCTAATACCTGTTTTTTAACGTAATTTTTTTATGATACCTCCATGATACTTTTGCTCTGATACTTGCTTTTTGAATGGAATTTTGGATGATAAGCGTTTTATTTTGAAACAAAATCTTGGATGATACTTGAAACAATACTTTTTGCTCTGATACAAAATGGTACCCCACAATCAACTTGATAACCTCTGCCACTTAACATGATACCTCTTCTTTTTGTGGTACTTTATGATCTTCGGTACTTAAAAATTCAAGGTTTCAACAATATACTCAATAATACCTGTATGATACCACATCCACCATGTTTTATACGCACAAAATAATGTGTAGCATGAAATACATGGAACATGCACCACGTTCTATACGCACAAAATAATGTGTAGCCATGCACATGACTATATGCACGTCATACGGACGCCGGACGGCTATACGTGTGTAGGTACCCATATATGCATGTCATATGCACGGGACGCAAGGAAACATGCATGACAGGCGAAGCGTATATGCATGGCGTAAGCGCAGGTGCTACGCGCGGGACACAAGGGAACGCGCGTGGTGGAGAATACGCATGCGTTTTTGTCGCGTTGCTATCTCGTACGTGGGGCAATGGACGGGATACCGTTACGTAGTCTCCCCCTAAAAAAATGTTTCAAGAGGGTAGAATCAAAATATTGCAACAGGCAAACCCAAACATTTCAGAGGGCAGAACCAAATGTTGCAACAGGCAAGCCCAAATGTTTCAATGGATAGAACCGAATGTTACAACATGTAAATCTAAATGTTTTAGTGGGCATAACCAAATATCGCAACGGACAAACCCAAATGTTTTTGTCGGTAGAACTAAATGTTGTAATAGAGCGAGCAAAACCTAATGTTTACCATGGCAAAACCCATGCTTCCAAACGTATCAGATTTAGCCTCTTTCCTATCAACTCTCAAATCCGACCATCTCCTTCCAAATCTGGCCATCTCCTCCCAGATCTATCCCATGTCACCTCCTCTTTGCCCGCTAGCGCTACTCATAGCGGTCACACTGCCCGTGGAGAGAGAGAAGGTGGCTCCGGTGAGCTTGATGCCGACGAGAACTTCCAGCAATCCAGCGAGAGATTGCACCAACAACCATGCGGAGAGAGATGTAGAGAGCAAAGAAATGGGGGTTAGAGAGAGGAAGAGGGCTAGTGGTGTAGGAGACGAGCTCGTGGTACGGTGGACAAAATATTGGGATGGATTTGGGTTGAGGAGAGCAATTGCAGCAGCGGTAGAGCCAACCAGAGGCATGGTAAGGTTGTGAGGGGATGAAAAATTAGATGAGCTGGCAAGAGAGAGGGACATGTGTGGATACTGGATAGTAAAGAAAGTGATAAGTGTTACGAAACCCATCCCAGCGCCGCCGACCTTGGGCCTGGCGTGCTCCTAGGGATAGGGCCCGCTAGGTGGACCACGTCGAAACCCTAGCCGTCAAGCATAAATAAGAGAGGATCCCATCTATTATGTATCCATGAGAAAGCAATAAAGAATACTTTCTCTAATACATCTCTGTGTTCATCTGTGATTGTTCTTTGTCGTCAACGATCTACGCACTACTAGGCAACCTCGGACTATACTCGGTAGCGTGGTTGTCTAACACGTTATCATCACGAAGCTCTGATGAACGACGCTGAAGATCGGTCGCCGACGAACTGCATCGAATCGTCATCCTCTTCGTTGGCCTAGTTGGGACCGGTCCATCTGTCCTACGCGATAGTTCTCACATCCTGCCTTTGCCAAAAGCAAGAATCGAAGGTACAGATCGGTTTTTCCTCAGGTTCCCGTTTGGATCTATTAAAGAATTGCAGGAATCTCGACGATTCCATCGAATCTAACTGCTGGTTCTTTGGATCGACGACGAACGACCGCAAAATCGCAATGAATTTAATCTGTTTAAAAATTTGTGAGGATCTAGGAGATCCATTAAATTGAAAACCACCGATCTTTGGATCTATAAAGAATGAAGCGTGGGTACACGAAGTACAATCCAGAACCACGCCGCCGATCGTGCTCGTGAGCTGGCGCCAGCCATGCCCGCGTCGCGCTGGTCGCTCCCGCGCCGTCCAGCAGTAGGCTACGTCGCCGGCCGCGCCCTCGCCGCCTAGTAGCAGGCTGCGCCGCCGGCCATGCCCCGCCCTGCCGGCCGCACCGCCGTGCTGGCTTTGAAGGCGACGCCGCCGCCCCGCGCCGCCCGCGCCCCGCCACGCCCAGGAGCGCCGTCCCGCGCCCCTTGGCCATGGCGGCGGCAAGGGGAAACCCTAGCTGCCCTGCCCCTGTGCCTTGATCGGGCCGAAGCTAAGAAGGCCTCGGGCCATGGGCCGCGCCCGCGATGGCAGGCCACCGCCTGTAGGCCTCCCCAGGCTGCCCCTTTGCAGGCCCCGAGTAGCCCCCCTGGCAGGCCGCCGCATGGGTCGCATGTGCCCCCCTAGCAGGCCGCACTAGGAGGCCACATGCGTGGGCCACCTCGGCCGCACGTGGGCCTTCCGGCGCACCCCCTCTGGCAGGTCGCCACGTGGCCCGCCTGCGTGTGACCCCTAATGGGCCGCAGTGCCCGCATGGGCCGACACGGCGCATGCCGCCCCGCGTGGGCCGCCTCTACCGGCCGTGCTACGGGCTTCTCCGCCTAAGTGCTGCTGTAGAAGGCCGTGAAAAAGGGAGTGGGCCGCGGGAGGAAAAGAAAAGAAAGAGAAAAGAAAAAAGAAAAAAGGCGAATGAATTAAAGAAAAGAAAGGGAAAGTAAATTGAATGGGGCTTGAATTTTGAATTGCATGTGTATTTCTTTTCTGAATTTACACTTTGACTCTGAAATATATGAAAAGAAGGGGGCGGGCTGGGTCATATGAAAAATAGGGGCTACTGGACCGGTTTTAAACAGACCAGACCGAAAAAGAAAAGAAAAGAATGGGCCGGGGCGGACTGGAAAGAATGGGGAAGAAAACCTATTTGCCCTGTAATTTTTATGAATAAGTCCTTGGGTTTCCTAGAAATTTTGAGAAATTGTCTAGGCTATTGTTTTACAGAAAAATCCTTGGCATTTGGAAAATTATATGAAATATTTTCTGAATTTAAAAATATTGCAGAAAGCCCCTGAGAATTATGGAAATCGCGCATAGCTTTTCCTAAGCACTAAAAATTCCATAAAGGCCCTTGGAATTAGCAAAAATTAAAGAAAGCATATATTCGGGAATGAAATCACCTTGCGAGTTCAATTTTTGACCCCGGTTTTGAATTTGCAAGCTTAGTTAGCTACTGTTAATTACTTTTGTGCAATTATCTCTTGAATTTGCTTTTGTAATTACCAGTTTTTGCTTGTTTATTATATGAATTGGTAATGGCATATACGTAGGAACATGGGATATACATGAGAATTTATTAATTGAAGTCTATCTAGCACCACTATCTCCACTAGATTACTTTTTGTAATCTTATGAATGAATTTTGAAGTATGAAATAGTCGGGTATCATGATTTATGAATTTGAGAAACTGACCCCTTATGGCCTGAATTATCTCACTTGGATATAGGATGTAATGATGTATTCGATCACCAGAACCCCAACACTGTCAGTCGGTTTAGGTCTCGCCGTGTGAAGGAAACCTACCGATAAATAGAACGAAAGCACTGGACTTCCTTATACACCACTCCTTGCCAATTTCCTATGTATGGTTTAGGGGGAGCACATTAGAGCTATGGCCCGCGCACTAGAAGTGGCTTATGAAGCTCAAGCATGCTATCCTGCCATAAGCACAACAGGATTTGGTGCACACAAGGTTTGCAAACTATAGAATTATGACCAAGTACAACTCAATATGCATAGAATTTATATGATCCCTTTCTATGTGACAAGATCATAAACGAGGGGATAGTACCTCCCACTTTTCACCTCAGTGCAATTTGAGTAGCTACTACGGGTGAAAAGCCCTTCATCAGAAGAATGGAATGAAGGAAAATTAGAGAAATTGTCTTATAAAAGAAAGTCCATTGTCCAAGCGACACAGAATACAAAAATAAAGTCACATAATGCAAGCCACATGACCACCAGGTCAAGATGTGCTATAAATGTGATATTTAGGGGCATGGGTCGAAGATTCGCTGCAAACCTATTGATGAAATTGCGGCTTATTAGACTGAAAGAATTTTAAAGCAGTAGAGGTGTCTGAATATGGCTAGAAAAGAAACCTCTTGGTAGAATACACTTATGAAGAGACACATTTGCATCGCCCATTAATCATATTGAAGCCACAAGAAGTGGATAAAGAACAGAAGATCCCGACAAATAGCATCGTAGCTAAGAGAAAGTGCATAATTCTAGCATTTAACTATGCAGGAATTGCACTATTAGCATTTTTCCTGTAGATTGTGGTCGCGAATAGACATTTGTGAATTTTAGCTTGAAGAATTTGAAGCCCTCGAAGAGCACACTATTTGAAGGAAAGAATTGAAGCTCTCGAAGAGCAAACCTTAATTTTCATGTCCATTATGAATTTATTCTATATTTCAATATATTTTGAAGTTGTAATCAATATTTGAATCATATGAACTATGAATATTGCCATTGCCTGATTGCAACTATGAATAGAACTAGTGTAGTGCCCTATGGAGATATGAATTGTTGGTAGTTTTGAACCACCAATAGATTTTTAAGAGACAACATAAATTATGTGGGTACATCAGCACTTTAAAGAAGCATTGTTTTATCCGGAATCCATTTGAACTCTCTTAAATTTGAAAGACATTACATGTCAACGGTTTCCACGTTGAGACCATGAAGAACGACAAAGAATTATTATGCATCGTGAAGCATGATGGATGTGAACAAAGAATATTAGAATTTTCCCCTCCATTTTTTGGGCTGTACTACAATAGATCATGCATTTAGAAGCTCTAATCTCTTCCATCTAGCATCGCAAAATTGCCATCTTAATTATAGAAAAGGTGAGGTGCAATCAACTCGCAAGGACATAACATTAGTATAAGAATTTCCTACATCATGAACTGAGCACTCTCCTATTAAAGGTTAAGTTGAGATTTCTCCTTGCCTAGAATGCATCTAGGAGAGGTTCGTGGCTGTATGCAACCCTTGACAAGGGCACTTAACGACATTCTAGTGCTCATAATTGCTTCCTTGTGGTAAGGCATGAGTTTATTCTCTACACAAACTACATGTTCGTGAAGCTGATCTCACAGATCATAAGAATTAAAGAATATATTATCTAATCATCACTATGTATCCCCGTAAGAAGGACTGGAGGATAATGCTAGCTGTTTGATGATGATTAAACTGTATTGAATACCAAAGAAGAGCACTATATATCTCACGTCCGAGCGTCATGGACTAGAGATGTCCGGCCGCACTTGCTGAGTTGTCATATATTGAATAAAGAAATAAAAGCCCGACAAGAAGCCCTCATCAATTAATGCAAGACACACTGAAAGGAACTTTACGGCCTAGAGGGGGGTGAATAGGCAATTTTTAATTTCTTTGGGTTATACTTGATTATGCAATAAGATTAAGAGTGACCCAATTCTAGATTCTAGTGCCCTATTAAGCGGAAGCAAATAAGACGGCACGCACTAGCAATCTATTTCATCCCAACAAAGCAAACAAGCAATTTAAACAATTCAAGCGAGAAGTAAATGTGGAAGTAAATGAGACAAGAGAGATGACACGGGATTTGTTTCACCGAAGTTCGGAGTCACCGCTCCTACTCTCCGTTGAGGCTAGTCCTTGCGCACAAGGACCGGCTCCCTCTTGAGCCACATGCCTCACTTACTCTCCGGTAGTCGTTCCGCCGCTCCGGCGAGGTGGACTTCGTCACCTTCACACCGACTCGAGAGTAGCCACACGCCAAGGCCTACTCCCAAGCCCACACCTCCAAGAAGAACACCGTCTTCAAGAGTAATAAGCTCGAAACGCCTCGATCATGCCAAATCGAAGGACTTCCATGAAGCTCGGTTAGGGAAAGGTAGGTGGTGGATTAACTGGGGGAGGAATGGCTCTAGAACACCCCTAGAATGAGTAGATGATGGCTATAGGTGAAGTGGAGCAACAAACCTCAGTAATGGCAGCCTACCCAAGTCAATAAATACCCATAGGAGAGGAGCTAGCCGTTGAAGCTCGGGAAGACTCCAAAAACTAGTCGTTACAGTACCGTCGGACCCGGTCCGATGGCTGCAACCAGGCCTCGAACACGACTGACACACACACTGTCGGACCCGGTCCGACGGAGCTATAGTGCTGAGACACAAGCACTGCCGGACTCAGTCCGGGACCGGACCCGATCCGACGGCACTGGACTCGGTCCGACAGGGAGCAAAAACCTGAAACTAGGATTTGGGCTAGGAGACCCAGTTCGGTGGCGACCGGACCTGGTTCGATGGACACTGAAAATACCCGGTTCAGGAGATTTCCAAAGGATTGAGATTTCTAAATATTTTGTGGATGGCTTGAGGGCTAGGGCAAAGAGAAACATGGCACGACCGAAACGTTTAGACCCCTCTTGAAGCATGGGCGACAAAATAAAGACCTAGCTACTCCTAACCCTATGCATGACCTCTTCGCTCGCCCGGTCATGCTTAGATTGTCTTGAAGCAGCTCAATTGGTCGCCGAGGCCTCACTAGGGTTCCATGAAACGTCCAAGAAACCCCTAGCGCAAAAGCATACGTCATCAATGCCACTAAACGAATTAGGGCTCAACGATGCTCACAGACACGTAGTCCCGTAACATCCGACTAGTGCAAAGACAAGAATTTTCTTAATTTTGAATGCAAGTTTTATTTACCTATACCACACTTGCAATGAATTTAAAAATGACTGAGGATCAATTCCCGTCATTAAGGGGGAGGAATAGAACCCTGAAAGAAGAATGCCAGGAAATTACGTGGCCAATCTCAGACACCACTAATGCATTCCCGCGCATGAGCCGCACTAGTATGAATTTTAAAGCATTTAAGTAATTAGCATAAAAACTGGTTAATCATTTTTGTGATACGAAGGATGTGATCAAGTCGCATTACTGACAATAATGCATCAGAGAGAGTTGAAATACCATAGAAGATATCCCTCATTCTGTTCCGATGCCTTAAAGAAAAGGATAGAAAATCTGGTTACTCGAATCCCAAGTATCCGGGGACACCTGGAGAAAAACAGATAAGAGAGCTTACCACAACCGATCACAAAAATGCCCCAAAGAAAATAGAAGGGGAGCCAGTTGAGACATGGCGCTGGTGAGCCTGCTAGCGAGGCACTCCCAGTTTTGAATTTACCGGTACAAGAAGAAAAAATAGAAGAAGAAGCTGAAAGACACGCAAACGAGCGTGCCATAACGCATGCAAACGAGCGTGTGAATGCGCACATCAGCAACCATCTCAAGGTCCTTGCTCCCGCGATTGGGAAATAGCAGTGCAGAGCAAGCTATAGTGCATGAAGCACATGTGCACGAAGCACCCCATGAAGAAATGGCCATAAATTTTGTGTACTCCGGGGAAATATTGAATAGAGCCACATCCAATGTCGATAAATACTTTGCAAAGAAGATTGCCAAAACAATTAAACTCGATCCTAAGCCTGCATCTCTCATTGAGTGTAAGACACGGCTGGACCGGAAAGAATGGAAGAAGGCAATCACCGCGGAACTATTCTCTGAACAAAGGTGAAGTGTTTAGGCCTCTGCGTCGCACATTCCCTCGTGTATGCCCCGTCGGCCTTTGTTTGAAAGGAGAAGTGCAGATAATGAAGTGGTATGGTACAAAGCACGTCTGGTAGCATAATGTTTCACTCAGCGCCTTAGTGTTGATTATGAAGAAACTTATTCCCCAGTCATGAGTGGTGTAACCTTTAGATACCCTTATATCAATGGTAGTACTCAACTGAAAGTTGAGAAAGAAAATGAATTGAAAGGATGTTGTAATTGAAAAGAGACTTGGATGGACTTATATATGAAGATACATGAATATCATGTCTTGAACCAAGATAGAGTAAATAGAAATTTATATGGTGTAGTTCTTTGCATTACCATACAGGCTGCGGAAAAGAATAAAGCACATACTTGAAGTATGAGAGAGGAATAAATGGATTGGCCATTGCAGATTAGGTTAACAACATGAGCATATACCAAATGAATCTCGTTACACCAGTCAACCTACATGTTGATCGTGTTGGAAAGGTTTGATTTTGAGGTGTATCCATGAAAACCCA
The DNA here is from genome assembly GCA_005191435.1 of Raddia distichophylla. Lineage (NCBI taxonomy): Eukaryota > Viridiplantae > Streptophyta > Magnoliopsida > Poales > Poaceae > Raddia > Raddia distichophylla. The sequence goes on along the minus strand of SPJY01033614.1, from coordinate 268,905 downwards.
ATGGTTGGTCGGTCAATTTTTGTAGGCCTAGACCTGTATAGACTAAGGGATGAGGAGGAGGATGTCTAGAAACATGAAGTTCTGTATTATAATTTGAATGACTCATACCTCGTGAATAGCATACAGTACATTGCATTTGTCAGCTGTACATTGCATTTGCCGTTAATTTCATCAACTCGGTATAATGAAGAGCACAAGAAGAGAATTTGAAAGAATCAAGGACATCTCCCGATACCTCCGAAGAAAAAGAAATCTTGGAATAAAAGAAACAAGATATGAATATGTTTCCTATGTGGTAAGAATTGTAATTAAGTAGAAGTTGTCAGAGCAGACTCTTATGTCAATGTCAACAAACCACTCGAAAATTATAGCATTGAATGAAGTTTCTCACGTGAGGTTTTTAACGAGGCAAATCCATGCGCACAGTAAGCGTATGCTATGTACTCTTTTTCCAACGTTTTTCTCACTAGGTTTTTGTGTAGTTTCGGGGGCATATGCATCATGCGGCATGGTCCAAGGGGGAGTGTTACGAAACCCATCCCAGCCGCTGCCGGCCTTGGGCCTAGCGTGCGCCTAGGGGTTGGGCCCACTTGGTGGACCAAGCCGAAACACTAGCCGTCAAGCATAAATAGGAGATGATCCCATCTATTATGTATACATGAGAAAGCAATAAAGAATACTCCCTGTCCTACATCTCTGTGTTCATTTGTGATTGTTCTTCGTCGTCTACGATCTACGCACTGCTAGGCAACCTCGGACTACACTTGGTAGCGTGGTTGTCTAACATTAAGGTTTGAGAAGCGAGCAGCATAAGGTGAAAAGGTAGGCACGACGTCGGTCTCGGTCGGAAGTTTGCATGATAGCATTTTTCGGACAAAATTATATGGAGAAATAGGATCAAATTGCTTTGTACCCCTTCTAGGAATAATGATTTTAGTAAAATTACCATTAACTTTCACTTTATAAATTACTATGCTAAACTGGTAATACACCTCATAATTAGATCAATCCATTTTTCACGAAGTCCCAGTCTTGTTAGCAAAACTTATTATAAAATCCCACTGCAGCCTATCATAGGTAGACCTGTTTATGCGTAGCCCGACCGGTTAGCCCGGTCCGAAAAAGCCCAACCCGACCCGACTTGTGCATCGGGCCAGGCTCGGGCACCGGTCTGAAGCCCGGTTGCCGAGCTGGGCTCGGGCCCGGGAAAAGCACATGCTAAGTCGTGGCCGAGCCGGGCTTCCGGTTTTCGGGCCAGGCTCAGGACTGAAACAGAGGCTCGAAGCGTCAGGCCGGGCTCGGGCTTGGTCCCGCAGGACCGAGCTTTTGCAAGCCTGGCCCGAAACCCGGCCCGGCCTAGCTCGGCCGATGATCAAGCCTAATCATAGGCCTTTGTTATATCCAGTTTGATGGCTACAAGCTCTCTTCTCCCTTACATTATTTTTTCCATGAAATGAGATGCTTCATAAGCTGAAAGGAAGTTGTTTGCATTAATCCTCTTGGGACAAAAGCACTTTGATTTTGTGAAATTATGCTAGGAAGTGAGCTTTTCAATCTGTTATCAGTTATTTAGATCATGGTTCTAAAAATCGGTATTACTCGGCGAGTACTCGCCGAGTACTCACTACTCGCTGCCCCACCGAGTCGAGAAGGGCCAACTCGGTTGATTACTCGGGCAGACCGAGTAATCGGTTAAAACCAGAGTAAAAACCGAGTAACGGCCAAGTAAAAGTCGAGTAAAAACCTAGTAAAAACTTTGAGTGCTTGTTGGTTGTGATTTGCGGACATTTTATGATGTTTTAGTGTATTACCTATCATGTATTCATGTGATCATGTCATATGTTACGAACTTGCGAGTTGCGATATGTCATATGTTGCGAACTTACCAGTTGCGATATGTCGTAAGTCGTAACGTGCACTCTACTTTGTGTTAATAGTTCATACATGTAGATTTACAAGTATCATTAAGTCATATGAAAGAAGATATGCCATCATTACGTCGATATATGTCCTATATTAATTTTTCGAGTAATTGGTACCGAGTAATTTCCGAGTACTCCCGAGTAATCCGAGTACTCGCTACTCGGTACCTCACCGAGTCAGTACCGAGTAGTGAGTTCTTGAACCTTGATTTAGATACTATCTTGTAAATGGGAGAAGTGACCTGCTCAAAATCTGCTCTATTTTCAGCATGACCACTCCGTCTACCTTCTTCCCTTAATGAATTCCTAAGTTGATTATTTTGGTTTGAACCTTTAGTGGAGTTAGCTGGTCTCCTCGAGGTCCTCTCCTTTGCTGAATCAATCTGACTAACTCATTCTCCTTCTATCATCTGTTGCCCTCAATTTCGCATTGTAGGGTAGGTGACCATTTTCATCTCTGGTGGCAGGATTTGGACACTCAATCTCTCAGTGACCGATTGTTGCACATGAGAAGCAATAAAACCACACTTTTTCATAAAATGTGTCTGTTAAAAGTTGATGTCGAATATGTGTATGACTAAGTTACATGTATTCTGTGTTGTAATAGGCAGGGTTGGTTTAGAGTAGGAGTCGAACTCTTGTCTGGTCTCCACTATATAAAGGAAGACGATCCTATTGTAACCAATGAACGACTTTGTAACGGGGTAGGCTCGCAGGAGGTCGTGGCTTGCTTGTGGCCGCGACCCACAGCAGCCGGCTGCGTTGTTGGGGACGAGCGCACATAGTCATTGCCCGGAGGTGTAACCTCAGAAGTGAACTGCGTTACCAAACATCATTCCTCCGGTGTCATTTCTAGATCACGTCACGTCTGATCTTCTAACAATATCGAACCATTTGCTCTCTTTACTGCCCAAACACATTAGATTCAAGCCTCTGATCAACGGTTCATTTATTGGAATTTTACCCGTGCCTGCAAATTAGCGCCCGCTAGTCTACCTTTCTCATCCGCCTGCACCTTCTCCACCTCTCCCACCAATCCAGCTATCACTCTTCCTCAATTTTCATACCTGAAGCCCAAAGGAAGGTCTCTTATCTGGATCCAAATTGAGAATCCGTCAAATGATATGTCTGTGAAATTGAGAATCTTCCATCATATTCTTCTAGCAGAACCACCTGCTTACCAAGAGCACATTTTCCCATCGCCCATGGAGAATCATTCAAAATTTTGTTCTTCTCAACTTCATTTTCAAAATCCATCACAAACAAATTGTCACCGATCATCCTCATGTCTAAACCTCTTGACTTCACCCTTGCCGACTTCACGGCTACCGCAATATTAAGATTGTTTGGTGCGAGAACCTTATTGATCAAAATTTATCTTCCTCCTTATCATCCTGATCCTCCAATATGCATGTCCTTGCTTCTATCGATGTCAAATTCATCTTGTGGAAAAGCAAAAACACTTGTTCAGTAACACTCTCTTTCCCTTCCTCCACATTCGCCGTCTTAACCTTCCGTAGGTCTCAGTCTTGCCCAACACCCTTTTCTCGGAAGAAAATTATATGGCACCTGGTACCACACAAGCTCCTGTGGCACCCGGTGCCATGTGATTCTCTGTCCTCCTCTTTCTCTATCTCATCCTCTCCTCCCACTCCCTCTCTCTATCTCTCTCCGGGTGACACCGTGGCACCTGTTGCCATATAATTCCTAGGGATAATACCCTGTATATATGCCACTAGGCCCACATGTCATACACACAGGATGCCATACAGAGGATTGGAAATTTAATTGTGCCTAATTTCTACCCCTCCTTTCCTCTCATCTGGCTTCTTTTACGTTTCGCCTTTAATTCCTCTACCACTTCCCTTTTTGCCCCCACTGCTCCCACTAGGTGGACCAAGGGCAGGTAGCGAAGCAGAGTTCACCCTTCTATTGTCCCGAATCAACCCTACTAGGACAACATGGCATCAAAAGGGATTATCCTTATCGGCTGACTCCGTCATGACCACAACCCTCTTCTCTTTGTTGTATAGTTCTATACCGTATTGCTCACAAACTCATTTCAAACCCTGAAGGATCCTCTTAAAAGACAATCCTACATATCTTATGTGCAATGCGATTGCAATAATCTCATCCACAACACAAAGATTCTCATAGGATTAAAGCTCTAAGGTTACTATAGAATAGTCACCTTTGAGAACTCTCGAAGCCTCCACCATGCGCTGAAGTTGGGCGAGCCAAAGGGAATGAGTGTTTTGTGAGAAGGTTCTGGCAACTGCATCCGATTAGTTGAGCGGGCTCTTTTGTAGGGTAACCCTAAACCCTAAACAAAAAAGGGCCTCTTCTCTTTGTTGTACAATTCTATAGTGCATCGCTCACAAACTCATTTCAATCCCTGAAGGATCCCCTTAAAAGACGACAAATATCTTATGTGCAATGCAATTGCAATAATCGCATCCACAACACAAAGATTCTCATAGGATTGAAGCTCTAAGGTTACTGTAGAACAATCACCTTTGAGAACTCTCGAAGCCTCCACCACGCGCTGGAGTTGGGGGAGCCAAGGGGCTCACAAACTCATTTCAATCCCTGAAGGATCCCCTTAAAAAATACTCCTAAATATCTTATGTGCAACACGATTGCAATAATCGCATCCACAACACAAAGATTATCATAGGATTGAAGCTCTAAGGTTACTATAGAACAGTCGCCTTTGAGAACTCTCGAAGCCTCCACCACGCGCTGGAGTTGGGCAAGCCAAGGGAACGAATGTTTTGTGAGCAATACAGTATAGAATTGTAATTGACTTGAGAGCATAAGGCCCTTTTGTTTTCAACTTAATTCAACAACATAATTAATCTGCTAAAAAACCGATCTAATCTATCTATAGTTAAAAGCTCTTAATAATAAGGAGAGAATTCCCTGCATGCCCCTTGAAATTCTCTCTTTCCTTACATACCATTGGTCTAGGTTTTCTCTCCCCTCAGTGCCACGGCCGTTAAGTCCGTTAGTTTTAGCCGTTTAAAAAGTTCTTTAATGTCTAAAATGCCCATTCGGTTTAAAACTTTTAAAAATCATATCCCTTCATTTTAACTCCAAATTGTGTAATTCAAATTTTTAGATTTATGTAAAATCATGCTCTCCTTGCTATTCAAATATTTGTAACATTCGGTATTTTCAACTTTTGTTCTCCTTTTTCATGAGGCATAATAGGTTTGATTAATTTTTAAATAAAATTTACATCTAGAAAGTTTTTATTTTTATTTTCAAATATGGCTATACATAATTTTATGAATCTCTATAAATTTTTCTCCTGTTTTTTTAAAGCTATATTGTTTTATGAAATTTTTCTATTATGTAACATATTAAAAAGGTAGGGGCATAATGGTCATTTTGTAACTCTGTTATATTCTTTACCGCTTGAGTGGCACCGAGGGAAGAAAAAACTTAAACCGGTGGCATGTAAAGGAAGAGAGAATTTCGAGTGTCAGAGAGGGAATTGTAATCTTTTTAATGGCATACAGGGAATTCTCTCAATAATAAGACCTCCTCTTTGTTCCACATTGCTACCCTCGCCTTCGAGCATGCTCATCCCTTTCCTAGCGTCCATATTGGTGAAATTTGTATCTATATATAGTTAAAGCCACTTAATAATACCTTCGCCTCCTCGCTCGACGCCGCCGCTCTCTCTTTCGTGCATGTTTGTCCCTTTCCTAGCCTCCACATTGGTGGAATTTGTATATTCATCCAATCGCACACGTGGAGCAGATCAGGCCGTGAAGAGAAGCCCATACAAATTTGCATAAACGCTCATAACGTTTTAGATTTTGCGCACCCATCCATGGAGGTTCCTAGCGAAGTCCTTTTACTTTGTTCACTCTACCTATGTATGAAGTTTCAAATCCAAATTCATTCTATTAAGAGAAATAGAAAAGAGGAAATTCTAATAAAGAATGAATTGAACTTACAATTTCATACAGAGGTCGATCTACAAATGTTTTCAGATTTTTTTTCATGATTTTTGTTAGTTTCATTGCATAGTGATTGCACTGGAAGATTGATTGTAAATGGTATGTTGCCAATCTCAATTGTACTTTTATTTTTGTAATTTCTTTTATGTTTCTTCATCTTCTATCTGTGATGTAGAAGCATGCATTTTTACCAAAAATTGGTAAGGATTTTCTACATTGGTGCCATTATAAAGTATCAAAATCTCATAAATGGCATAAAAAATGTAAAATATTATAGATGCAAATATATATATCATGGTTGATTTCATCCATGCTATTTTCGAGCTTTTTGGAGATATACTATCTTCAAATACGGTAGAAAATACGCCTCACGAGCAGGTCCCACATGTCATCCTTTTAAATTATTCTTATTTTTCCTTCCTCCCACCTTCTCACATGTCCCCCAACTACGGCAACCCCCTCTCGTCACCGTTGCCTTTCGCGCGTTACCGTTGCTGCTCCCGAGCTGCCGTCATCGCCCCTCCTGCGGTGTTTAGATTTGCTCCACCTACCTGATGGAGCTTGAGCTCGCGACGGGTGGCGGCGACGTGGGAGGAAACTCGCGACAGGCGGATGATACAGGAGGGCTGGGCAACAGCGTGACGCGAGAAGTCGCAATGGCGGTGGTGTGGGATCCCAATGGGCGAATGCGCGGGGCGACGGGATGGTCGACGCGACAAGTTGGGTGGTCATCGGAGCAGGCCTTGGGATGACTGTTTGAGTTGAGGAAGATGGAAAGGAAATGGGAATGGAAGGAGGAGTGTATGATATGCTAGGTCTAATGTCAGGAGTATTTTGAACCACATTTGAAACTCAAACATATCAATTCTATCTTACAAAGGCCCTAACTAGCCGTTCACTGGTTAGGCCACATCTGCGGCCTCTGGTGCCTCCACGTATTGTTTTCCCGCACCCCCACGTCATCCGAATAGCCGTGGCCGTTGGATCACGAGCCGGCAGCCGGTGTCCTCCGCATCGCTAGCGGCGCCCAGGCTCCTTCGCCGCCGCCGCGCCGAGGAGGTTCAGGTCGATCTGGCCGCCATCGCGCCGAGGAGGTTTCGGACGATCTGCGTGTTCTGCGGTGCAGCAACGCCAGCACGGGAAGGTGTTCGGGGACGCCGCCCTCAATCTTGGCCGCGAGTGTCCCGCGCCGCGCCGCCACCACCCAACCTGCCTCCCTGCCGCTCGCGCCCAGTGCGAGCGTCTGCTGCTCTGGTCAACTGCGGTCTCTCTCTATCTCTCTATCTCTCTCTCTCTCGCGCGCGCGCACGACGGCGGTCGGTGGAGCAAGAATTGGGTTGGCCGGCCTCGACGTCCAGAAATCCCCAAGGTACGTGGTGCGAGCAGCAATCTAACAGCTACCTTGATTATTTTAGTTCTTCTCGTATCTGATTTGGGTGCCGCGCAGTCAAATGGATTGCTTCCAGGTTCCTGCATGATTTGATAGATATCGAACCGTAGGTAGATAAGAGCATGGAGAAGATTCAAGATTATCTGCTGATCTTGATCTGCACGTCTTGTTTTCCCATTCCTCGCAGATCAAACCCCCTGGTTGCTTGCTTTTCTTTGTAATCCAACGAGGCATCCAGGTAAGCTACCATCACCGCGGTGTGCAGATCTGCCCTATGTACAGGATCGAGCTCTGCCCCAGCCACATGAGAGCGAGAGATGTTTCCAGAAGATTTACTTTATGCCGCTGCACCCTAAGCTCAAAAAGGAGGACGCCAAGCTTCTGTTGACGCCGCAGGTGAATTTCCTTATTCCATCCTACAATGCTTTGACTTGGAGTGATAATGGAGCATGGTTTTTGAAGAGTCCTCTCATAGTGTCATGCCATCAATACGACATTTTATGAATTTGTTTACTTGAGCTTTTCTTTAATTTTTTTCTCACTAGAGCATATGTTTGGACCAGGGAAGAAAGCAAAAAAGCTGCAGATTGTTTAAGGACAGCCTTACGAGATTACAATCTAAAGTTTGGTACTATACTTAATGATCCGGACTTGGCACCATTCAGGGCATCACCAGAATTTAAGGAACTTCAAGAAGAGGCTTGCTGCATTGTTCTTTACTGCTGCACTAACTGCTGAACAAGAGAGTAATCTCCTAATCAAAGCTGATCCGATGAACAATTCCGTGTCAATGATATGATCTTGTTCAAAATATAAATCATTTCAGGCCTTGCGTGGTGGAGAAGATGTTGGTTCTTGGTTCCAAAGAGACCTGAAACTCATTAGTGAAGTACAAGCACCATTTCGTGGAGTCAGGAGGTTCTTTTACGTGGCGTTAACTGCAGCAGCCCGAATTTCAACATTATGTACCATTCGCAGACTTGTACTTACAATTAAAGGTGGTGATGGTGCTCCTGATCTTCTGGAAACTTTTGGAAATGCTGCCATGAATATTGGAGGTAAATTGGCATGTCCTAAAATATAGATGCTGCAAACAATTAACCTGTTGGCCACATGGCATTTTTGTTCCACCATTATATGTCAATGGGTGCATTATGATACATAACAATAGCGAATGAAAAACTGTCATGTATTAATTTGATTCTTGTACTACATTTGGTGAGTTTCACTTTATGCAGTTATAATTTGAGTTCAAAACCTTGTACATTTATTTTTAAATTTTGAAACAATTATAGTGATTTGCATCCACAAAAAATTATTTGATTCACCAGTGTATTTATGAATTTCCCTATTCTTATGTTTAGGCCTGATGGTTGCTAAACGATGACTTTTTCTTTTTTCCAGACTTACAAAGTATCTTGAATGATTATATGTTTTCTTAGATTCTCCAACAGATTTGTCCACTCGATATAAATTGGCTTTTGTTCTACTTATGGCTCGTATCCAAACAAATGCGTTACAATTTCATCAACCTTTCTGGCTAGAAAAAAGTTAGGAAGAAGTCTTGGGACTCCAAAACCATGCTAACTTGGTCCTTGGATTGTTAAAACCTGACACGAATGGTCCCTTGCCTAAGTACACAAATAGTTTTTTGGTCAACAGCGGTTTTGACCAAGCAAAGGTGATTTGACCGATGTGGTATATTTATTGAACAGAAAAATAGTTCATAGAATGCAAAACAAACTGTATATTTTTAGTTCTTGTTTATTTACAAGTTCAAAGATTTTTCTACCATATTTTAACTGTTTTGCACTAATCTTAAAATATTTTATGGTAGTCCTTGAGATATAAAAAACACCAAAAGAATTTATGTAAACTTTAGAGTAATTATGCAAAAAAATTATGAGATTATGTAATCATAAGAAACTCAAATATAGTTTAGGTTAGATTCGGTGAATTTTTTTATGGAGAAATACATTTAACATTTTGATACAACCAGATTTGACCTGTTGACTATGTCAAGGAGCCATTTGTATCTGGTTTTGATAATTCGAGGATCGAGTTATCCTAATTTTGAAGTTCAAGACCAAAATTGGACAAGTGCCATAGTTAGGGACAAACATAGTATCTTTTCCAAAATGTTTCTGTTTCAAACAATAGTCACTATTCCTATCCACACTTTGTGAGAAGTGCATCTTTTAAAAGATCATATAATGAGAATCACTTGATCCATTAATCTTTTATTCTTTGTGATGTGCAAGTCAGTCCTTCGTTGAATCTTGTATGCAATCATTTCTTTCGCACCATTAAGTTAAACGAAAAATAATCAAACTTTTGAATTAGCACACTGGAAGTATTGTTGTACTGGTGGCCTTATTTTTCTGGGAAAACTAGAAAGAAGGGCAGCAGATTACACAAATTTCTCGTGATGAAACCTTGTCAAGGTTACCTGTGCGTCTGTCGACCAATCGCATTACTGAGCTTGTGCAACTCCGGGACATCACTAGGCCAGTTAGTATATTTCTATTTGCTTTTTCATGGTCAATACCTGAGGCATTTCATGAAGTGCGTAATTTATTTTATTGGCATGCACATATTGGCTGCATTTCTTTAAAAATTTCATCACTGACTTGTGAAGTGAATAGTATTTTAGGTTATATTGGCAGGTTTGAAAGCATCTTTTACTCGAGCAATCCAAAGAGCTGAGAGGTACCGGATTGAACTTCTTAAACGAGGCGTTCTTCTGATTCTTGTGATCTTCGATCCCTATCGGAAAGCCCAAGCCAAACCAAAGGGGCTTTGGTACTACAAGATCTGCATCAGTTCTTTCTGTTGGAGTAAGTCCAATCTTGCATATATTGTCTAAATACCAAAAAAAAAAACTTATCTATTTTTGTTTTGTCCATTTCATACAAATGAGGGGAGTAGTAGGATGTGAATCGGATTCACGGATTAGTTGTGTAGAGACTGCGGTATGGCATGTCTCCATATCTTCTGTATTTGGTAATCATGAAAGATAGTGGTGAGAAATTGTCGATAATTGGTTCGATCTTATCAAAGTCGAGGATTTGCCATAGGCGGTGGCGAAGACGGCGCACGGCAGCAACAAGGACAATTTACTGACATTTTCAGTTATAAATGTATTTGTGCAGTCAAATAGGTGTAGCATTTATGCTAATTTTTTTAGAGCCCGCTGTTAGTGTATCATTGTCTTTTTTCCAGGGTAAAGTGTATTTATGCTACTGTTGTGGTTTCATACTCAAGCTTGAATGGTGTCAAAATGCATGCCAAACATGATCTCGCTACTGGCTACCTGAAATCCAAATTACATTTTAGAGTTAGTACAAATCTGCAACTTATATATAATTCTACATCTTTATGCTCCCTGATGTGATCTAAACGTACTTTGTCATGGTCATTGATTGTATGGGTTTGTAATATCGGACTGGCTAGGAATAGATCGGATCAGCTAGCCACCTGGTACAAATTATACTTACTATGTGCAAGCTGGAATAAATGCTGGCATTGATATAGTATCTGGATTTATTTGGAGAAAGTTTTTTTTTTCATATTAGCCACGGAGAGCACGATTATTAATTCTTTGTTGAAAATAAATTTGACTCTAGAGAGAAGCACCAATGGCATATCGTGCTGCTTCTATTATTGATTGTTTACCTCCATAAGTAAATTATTAATCTGTGAATCGAACATATTAGTCATTCTGACCTTCTCCAGACGGTGTGCTTGCCCATATGATCTTGCTACTGATCTCCTTTCGTGATTGTAGTCTTATCAAGTCATCGACAATGGCCAGGCCTCTCCAATATTTATATGCCACGAATAAATTTTTTTTAATACGCACTATGGTAATATGAAGCATTAATATTCTTTCCATCTAATAGAAATCTTGGCATTAATAATCTTTCCATATGATTCAAATCGACTGATGGACAGAGTATTTCCGATGCTTGGATCCTATCTAAATGATCCAAGCTACATCATGTCATGTGCCATACTCTCGAACTACTCTCGATTTGAAATTAGTTCACATATAATGTCTTTTCAGTAAATCACCCTTGATGCTTATATATTTTTCTATGAATTATGTTTTCCTTTCATCCATTTATGGTCCGTGGCAGAGCACGGGCATTGTACTAGTATAAAACAATTTCTTTCGATAGATTCTCAACAAGGCGAGGAACCTGCTTGGTTGGTCTTCAGCGCTATGCTACGGCTAGGTGGGCACGGTTCGATTCTGAGATCCTCCCCGTCGGTGGCAATTTTCTTTGTTCTTTTCCCATTCCCTCTTCTACCTTCCCTTTTGTGGAGTTTTCCTCTATAGATGGCAACATGTGCATGTAGCTCAGTTGGTTCACCCCAACCTCCGCTGTTTATTCCCCCGGTTTTTTTCTTTCTCTTTTTTGGGATGAAAAAGGGAAAAAAAGAAAGTGGCTCGTGATAGCTGGTAGAGCATTTCCAGATTGTTTCCGCAGCGCAGAAAAAAATAAAAAACTAAAAAAGGTCACAATATCATGATGATGGCCCATAAAAATTATAAGTTTAGTTAAGAAATGAATTAAAAATTAAACCTTTCTTTTCTTTCGTTCTACCCTTTTATTGTGAACCGAAAAAAACAAGGACAAATTTTTATGAATGAATTAAGAAATAACATATTCGTTCATTTTGTTGTACCTTTTTAGGCCAACAAAAAAAATCCTGTTATTACCAAAACTTTACAAAATTTCACGGATAAATTAAGAAATAACATATTCTTTCCTTTCGTTGTACCTTTTTATGGCTAGCTAAAAAAATTATTTTATTACCAAAACTTTACAAAATAAAACCATAGGTCCATGGTGCGGGTCATAAAAAATTTTAGGAATTAAAATAAATGACTAAAAAGGGCTACAAATAAGTACACTCAGCCATAGTTTTATGGTAATGGTCTATAAAAGGATTTAGATGTTACAGATAAATAAGTTTCAAAAATATTTAGGAATTAAAATAAAAGACTAAAGGAAAGGGTACCAAATATGTAATCTAAACCATAGTTTTATGGCTAGGCCTATAAAAGGATTTAGATGTTAGAAATAAATAAGTTTCAGTAAAGAAATAAGAATAATGAAAATAAAAAATAGTTGTGAGTATATAAAAATATTTATCCATTTCTAAAATTTATACGATTCACAAAAATATAGCAAATGCTTTATTACATCGCTCTATCTGTTGGCCTTTTGGTGAGCATTGAATACTTTTCTAAGTACGATAAGTATACAATACTTATCTATGGTTTAAGGTTTTGAGTGAAAAAAACGAATGAAAGGTTTTCTATATAAACCATATACTATGTAGTACCTTTGTATTACGAAATAAAAAACACTAAATCACTCATTCTGGCTTTTGTACTTATCTTAAAAATTTCTTCAGAACCAGACCATTGTAGAATTGAACTGTAATTTTATCCTAGTGTTTGATGAAAAAAATTAAAATGTTACACAAAAACGTAATAAAATAATTAATAAATAATGGGGATGAAGGATAAAAAAGACTTTGAAAAATACAATTATAGTTTAGAGTCAGCGGTTCATGGAATAAAAGAAAACAGCGCTTAAAAATAGAATAATAACCATAATTGCATGGTTAGGGTTCATCAAAATATTTAGACGTTAAAAAAAGGTTCCATAAAATTGATTACATCATTCTACACATTCAAATTTTACTCTTTCTTTTAAGATTTTAGCCTGTGCAATTTAATGGGATGTTGATTTAAACCTGATTTTAGCCTGTGTAATTTAATGGGATGTTGATTTAAACCTGTTTTCTTTTGTTCCATATGTTCGTATAAAAAATGTAACAAAAATTTTTATGTTTTAACCCTTTTAAAAAATAATTTAAATTTTAACCCCTCGGAAGAAGTATTTTCAAATCTAATCCTTTTGGACGTGCCATGGCAACTGGCGCGGCGCATACACTCTGACGCGCCAATGCATATGGCGCGGCAGAGGTGCCATGCTGGCGGCTCCGATCATTGGACACCAGCACGGACTGGTGTGGGTCCCACCTTGTCCCTCCACCCCGCCTGGCGCGTCAAGGCCCTATACAGAGGGCTGCGCGGGGCTCCTCCTCTTTCCTTCCCTCTCCCTTCCCTCCTCATTTTCCCTTCTCTCCTCCTCTTCCCTAACCAATCACCTAGTCCATTGCAAGAACTTAATCTCCATCCGGCAGGATTTGTTGTGGGGAAAAGCTTTCCTCCACCATGGCAGGTGATCCCCTCTCGATTAATGTTTTATTGATCCATGTTTGACACATTTTTGATTGGTTTAGGGTTAGGGTTAGGGTTAATGTTATATTGTGTTTTGCGGGTATTATTGTAGTATTGATTCTTGTAATATGAATCCGTAGTATGTACGTGTAATTTAATGGTGGTAGAAAGTATGTTGAATTATATGGAGACTATACTTTTTAATTTAATGTAGGAAACAATGCCGGCAAAGTGAAGGGGAAGGCAAGACTCAAATATGAGGATTACCCTAGGGGTAAGGATGCTCCAGTTCGCTCCTCCCCGTTTCCGGTCCCAGTTTGTGAGCACGGCCTTCCTGCGGAGGTTCAACAGTCTAGAGACCCTGATACTGCCGGTAGAGCCTTCTACACTTGTGGTCTGAAGCACAGTAACAATATGCAGTGTTCTATTCGGCCGTGTTGTTTTTTCGAGTGGATTGATGGCCCAGAAATGTACGATCCGAGGATCCGGCTCTTTCCCTTGCGCTCTATGGATACTAAACCAGTAAAGGATTTTAGGCGTTGGATTCCTCCTCGTGCAAACCCACCGGGAATGACAAATGAGGAGAAGGCGGTCTCAAGTGCGGGGAGAGCAGTATACCCTCCATTATGTCATTGCGATGAATGGTCCATCTTAGTAAGGCCTAACCCAGGGGTGGACTTTACCCCATTCTTCCGTTGCCCGTACAATGATTCAGTAAGTGTGCGCATGCCATTTTCTATTTAAATTAGTGTCATTTTGTAGTAAATTCGATAACAAAATGACTTTTCCGTAGAATGGATGGCCTTTGCGTGAATTCCTGGAGTACATTTATGGTCCTAAGTCCTGTTGGCCTTCTTGTGCGGAAGTGGAGGCCTTCCACTCCGGGAATAAGAAATGGCCATGTGAGGAATATCCACCCACTACTTGTAGTGCGGGGTACTGGCCCGTACAGGTGTTGTCCCATCGGAGCTCGGGTACGGATATTATTGTGGCAACTCTTATGGTGATTTTTGGGTACGTTATATTTGCACAGCTCTTTTTTATTTGTTCGTATATTTCTTTGCATGTTTCGTTTGATAACTCTTACGGTAAATCTTGTAGAAGGGAAGCACGTGTGATTGGAAGAAATATCAGGGGCAACAAGTTTTCGAAGCAGAGATTCTTACTTTGTGCGAACCTGAACGAGAGAATAAAGTAGAGAAGAGGAAGGAGAAGATAAGGCATGAGCATGGTATGCTCATGCCATCCACCAAGGACAAAAAGAAGGTATTAGATGACATGAGGAGGGAGCTTGGCGTGCCGCTACGTGGCTACTTCACCGCTTTAGAAACATTGGAATATTGGAGGAGGCGTAGGGAGAGGTACCCACCTGGAGTTGATCCAAGAGAGGTGAAATACCAAAGAGAGGTGGCGAGGCACCTGAGAGAGATGGAGAAGGAGTGCGAGCTTGAGGAGTACAGGAAGAAGATGGCTGAGGGTTCACTCATTGACCTCAATGCCAATTACCAGTCTAACTCATGGGAGGCTCATTTGCAAACGGTGAAGCGCAAGAAGGCGAGGAGGACGGTGGAGATGGAGACCATGGGGCTCTTGTTGGTAACCTACCTACTATCGTGCCGGATGATGACGAAGACGGAAAGGAGTGAGATCGTCTTGGTTCGATGTCGTTATGTATTATGATAATAAACTTAGTTTTTATCAATGTAACGTGTTACTTAGTATGTTATGGTCGAAATCTTATTTGAACAATTAAATATTAGATGTCATTATTGTCGGGATCCTAACTAGTTCATCTTTGTCACAAGCATGTGGTTTTGTTGTGGGTAATATTGTTATTTTGCTTGTTTTT
The DNA here is from genome assembly GCA_005191435.1 of Raddia distichophylla. Taxonomy (NCBI): domain Eukaryota; kingdom Viridiplantae; phylum Streptophyta; class Magnoliopsida; order Poales; family Poaceae; genus Raddia; species Raddia distichophylla. The sequence goes on along the minus strand of SPJY01033614.1, from coordinate 253,511 downwards.
TTATTTTTACCATATATATGGTTTCCTAAATAGGTTTGGTCTAACCTTTAAGAGTTTGCTTCAATGGCGTACTTCGTTAACCTCGAAATCTAGGACGGAAGGATTTCAACGTCCGAGTTACGCAAGAAAGAACACGCTGACTTACCACTTTGCAATGCTAGTGCTACAGCCCAAAACCAGAGGGTTGGCTATGCACTGGATTGGAGTATGAGTCTGTGCGGTAGCTAAGTCCTGACGCGCCGTTAATAGTGGCGCGTCAGGCCTTTGCTCCCGCACAGACTGATACTCGAAACCAGAGTTTGATGACATTTCTTACTTGCTCTGGTCGTTCTCATCCTCCGGGGGCCGCACACCAATGGCGCCCTCCACCAAGTCGCGTCAGGTGCCGGGATTTAAGATCCCACAAACTGCGGCGCCCTACAACGGTAACCCGAGGACCATCCCATGTCCTGCAAGATCACCGTTATCTCTCCGCACGGGAGGTGGAAGGTGCGCGTCTCGGGCCTCCAACGGTCGATGAGACCTGTCAGTAGTGGCGCGTCAAGGTCCGGTAGCCCCTGCCTGACGGTGCGGGCTAGGTCGAGGAAGCCGGCTCGCTGCAAGTAAGGGGCGAACCTATCGTCCCACGTGAGGAAGATCGCGTGGGTACGGGGACGGAGCGAGGGTAGAGTCTGCAAAAAGAACAAACCGTAAATAATCACTACGATTGATAAAACAATTGCAATCCGAAGAGATGAGTGGATGGCCAAACCTGTTGCTCATCGCAGATGAGCCGCGCACGATGGTCCTTGTTGTACTCTGTCTCAAGGAGCGGGTACTGAGGGTGGGCCATCCTGCAAAATTTAAAAAAGAGAGTTAAATTCCAGCAAAAATATTAGTTAGTTTTATACAAAATTTAAATCGTAATAGACATCGCCCATAATACCTTTGCACGTTTTCTACAGCTAGTAGAACCCTTATGCTTTTTATTATGCGTGCTCGCATTGTGCCCAACCCGGTGGCATTTAGAGCAACGGACCACCCCTAGGACCTCGTCAAAATTTCCTGTTCCATATGTATCATCCCCGTTACCATTTGCACGGTCCATCTCTCCTCGAAGCCTCTTTTTTTTCCGCCGGCCTTTTTTATTCTTAAGTAAGGCAGGATCGGGCCAATAGTCGAATCCACTAAACTCAGGCCACCGCGTGGGATCAAGGTATGGCTCAAAGGTCGGTTCCCATATCTTCAATGTATGTGTCTTCAGGTAGAGCGGAGACATGTACGTGGGATATTTGTGGTCTACCCCTCTTACGGAGCAAGCGGTGACCACTGTGTGAACAAGGCGCATGAAGCAGCTGCGGAACCTAGCACGTGCACTCGGCTTTGGCAATGTCCACCTTGTAGTTCCTGCCGCCGAAACGCTCACCCCCCGGATTAGTTCCTCTGGCGGACTTTACATTGTAAACAACTCTATTCGGGCCATGTGCTTCTACGATGTGGTTTAGAGCGAGCTTCTCCTCCCTCTCCAAATGCGCCGCACCGGCCCTTCCCCACACCGCCCCTGCATCAATAGCATTCTTCGCCAAACCCCAACGATCAACGAAGCACTTGTTGCACTTTTGAAAAGAGTATTGTACAATTCCAGACACCGGCAGGGCACGAATGCCTTTGAACACATTGTTCAACGACTCGGCACCGTTTGTCGTCATTATCCCGTAACAACGGCCACCCTCGTCGTAAGCAAGAGCCCACTTGTCCTTGTTCACCATATGCTCCTTAATCCAATCCCTGGCCCGAGCGTTTAGCATCTTATCTAGCTCTTCTAACTTCTTCTGGAAATATCTCTCTTCTCTAGCGCAGCAAACCCCTTTAGCTTCGACACCACTTCCTTCTTCTTCTGTCGACCCCATATATTGGCCACGAAGTGCCTCATGCACCACCGATGCTCAATAGGAGGGTAATCTTCCATGTGTTCCTTAGCCGCATTTAGAAGGCCATGGTGATGGTCAGAGATCATGCAAACCGTCCTGCTAGTGCCGAGAACCTCTCACCTTAGATGCGCCATGAACCATACCCAGCTCGTGTTGTTCTCGCCCTCTGCCAACGCAAATGCTACAGACATCAATTGATCCTCCGGATCGACCACAACGATCATCATCAAAACACCCTTATATTTGCCGGTTAGAAAGGTTGCGTCGACGAGTACGACCGGCCGACAGTGCTCGAACGACTCCGCGCACTGCTTGAAGCACCAAAACACACGCTCAAGAACATATCACATTTTGCCGTTCTCATCGACCAAGCCACTGCAACTTGTGTAGGTGAAATACTTCGCACCGGGGTTGAAATGTTTAATTGCATTCAACATCCTTGGTACCATGTTGTATGCCTCCTTCCAGTCCCCATGACGTGTTGCTTTGCCCGCCAAGCCTTTGAGTACTTCACACGGTACCCGGTGAATCCAAATATGGATTCAATCAAAGAGGCAACTAACACGTCGCTATCCGCCGTGACAATGCCAGTGATACGGCGCCCTAAATACTTGGCTGTGTTTTGAGCATAAACGATCCATCTACAAAATTTAAGATAACAAATACAAATCGTTTAGACCTAATATACAACATCATTTATACCAAATTTAAATGACATACCCGTTCATGCAATTGATTCTACACGTTAATAACACGGACAGTAGATGCAACACGGTGACCACGGTGTTCAGATCGATCTAAACACGACAATATGGAACAAAAATCAAGTTTTTCCTTCGAACCCTAACTATCCAAACCCTATGAAATGCGGTTAATCGAGAGCCAAATCGGAGAAACAAGTTGGAGGATAACCTTAACAGGAGGACGGGGAACGATTTCCCCACACCGAGGAGGCCGGAGACGGGCGGCAACGGGCGGTTGGCGGCCGGCGACGGCGCAGCTGGGCGGGGCGGCGGCGGTGTCGGGCGAAGAAAAACAGGAGGGCACCCCGCGCGCGCCTCTGTAAAGAGCCTTGACGCGCCAGGCGGGGTGGCGCGTCAAGGTGGGACCCACGCCCGTCCGCGCTGGCGGCCATTGACCGGGGCGCCAGCGTGGCACCTCTGACGCGCCATATGCATTGGCGCGTCAGAGTTGGCATGACGCGCCAGGCGTTGTGGGGCGGCCAAAAGGGTTAGATTTGAAAAAAAAATTTCCGAGGGGTTAAAAATAAAATTATTTTTTAAAAGGGTTAAAATATAAAATTTTTTGGCGTTGGGCTTGGTAGGGAACACATGGCTTGGGCTTGGGCAATAGCCTGAGGTGTCAACACATGTCATGCAGGCCAAAGGATTATCACAAAAATGGCTTAACTGGATTAAGGTGTTGCCATTTCATCCTCAAGCCCAAGCAGATTCAGGTGTTGCCACCTTTGGACTATTCCAGAACCTCAATTTTTTTTAACCACTTCTTCAATTAGCCTAGCTAGTTGTAACTGTGTCATCGGAAGCAGATGAGACCATGGAGTTTGAAATTAGTCAGTGTTGGGATCTGGTGGTTTATCAGCCATCTTGGTTCATGCCTATTATGGATGTTGATCAGCACAAGGATGCTATTTTAAGGGCTCTTTGTTTCAACTTATGTTTTCAACGTGTTGCTCATGTGCTATCTTTTTTCAGTTAAGAAAGATCTATCTGGTTTGTTTGGCCCTTAGCCTATAATGGTGGATCTCCCAACACCAAGGTTAAAACAAGGAAACTTCAGTTTGATGCCCTTCCATCAGCCAGTAAATAAACTATGTGACTCCACCATCGAACGTAGCTCCAGACTACAACTGCTTTATGGTGGTTTCAAGCCAGGGCAGTATTCAGGCGAACTAACCCCAAGCAGCAGGAGGAATTCTGTTACAGCTTGTGATGTGTCCAAGCTTTCAGTTGGGCCAACTCTTAATCATCGTTCTACAAGGCTGTGTATTGAGCCGAAGTCTCTGTTGGATCAAGCCCAATCTAAAATGGGCTAGTCTCTTGTTCGTTCAGACTTATTGTGGCCTTATTTTCGATGAAGCTAATTCCTCTTGTTTAGATTAATATTTTTACTAGTTTATATTCCCTCCGGTTTCATAATACTTATCGTTTTAGGATTGTCCTAAGTCAAAGTTATAAACTTTATCTATAAAATCTTTTAAACTATTTGGATTGTGTACATAAAAACCAACCATGCATATAAATTCGTATTGAAAAATACTATCACAATATTATATTTTCGAGAATTTTTAAAAATAAATTTTTATTAGTAATTGATTGTCAAAGTTGCATTTCGATAACCGTGTCAATGTCCAAAACGACAAGTATTATGAAATTGAATGCAGTAGTTCAATGTTGCCTTTTTTGTGGACGTTTTACTTTGGAACTCAGGCGAAATATGTGGTGCAAACCACTGTTTTCGTGCAAACCTCGTGAAAACCATATATAAAAGTTTTGTAAATTCGTAAAAAAAATACTGGAGATAGTTATGTGCACGAACTACATCACCACCAAATCAGTCTAAACTAAACATCGTTTGGGAGAAACAAAAAAGACAAATTTCAGGGCAAATAGTAACAGGAGAATTTGCCCTGAAATTTGTCTTTTTTGTTTTCCCAAACGATGTTGAGTTTAGACTTGAGATTTGGTGGTGATGTAGTTCGTGCACATACCTATCTCCAGTAATTTTTTCACGAATTTACAAAACTTTTATATATGGTTTTCACGGGGTTTGCACGAAAACAGTGGTTTGCACCACATATTTTGCCTGGAACTCATTGATGTAATAGACCTTGTTATGTTAGCTTTTGTCTGGTTAGGCTTGTTTACACTCTTGTGACTTGGTAAACTGGTGTTTTGGCTTGGTACAATGTTAATCTCGTCGGTTCTTATTGGTTGGTTGCTCTTTGTGCTAAACTACTTCAGTTTTATTGATGAGTAGCAACAATGATAATCATAGAAGCTGGAAAATCCTTTGTTGGAATATCCGTGGTTTGAATTCTCTGGACAAATGCTTAGCTCACGTACTATAGGAATCAGGAAGCAGTCAAGATAACAACGTTAATATCGACGGCCATATATAAGCAGTCAAGATAATACGCTTAATCTCGACGGCCGTCCATAAGCGGTCGAAATTGATTCGCTTTAGCCAGGCCTGCCTTTTTTTGCGTGCGCGGGAAACATTAATCTCGACAGCCAACTTTGGGCCGTTGATACTAGATATGGGTCGGCCCGTAGGGTAGCTTAGTAGAGGACAGTCTCTCGACGGCTGCTATGAGGCCGTCGAGATAGATGGACCCACGCCGAATAGCCGAGGCTTATTGGGCTGGCCCATTTCATCTTTTTAGGATTTAAACTTTTGTTTTATAATTTGTAGACACTTTATTTTCTTTGAAAATATTTAAAAAATGTTTACAATTTGTAAAAATAGGTAGAACATTCTCATTTTTCAATAAAAAATAAATAATCTTGCAAAATTAAATAATGTTACTTTTTGAATGTATACATGTTTTGTGTTGCATGTAATGTGCTGTATAATATCTATATATGTGTTTAAAATTTAAAATTATGTAGAAAATACTAAAAAATTGTAATCACTAACATTACAGTGCAATGATCTTTATACAAAGGTGTTCGGATCGAATGGTGAATGGTTAAAAAATTATGTGAACATGTCACCCATATTTTGTACAATTCTCTAGAATGTTGGATAAATCTTTGGTCGATATGCCCCCTTACATATGGACCTGTTATTCCGGATACAATTTCATCATAAAAAAATTATGGTGGTGTATGTTCATGTGGTAAGCAAGACCAGCCAACATGCATGAAGAAAATATTTTTTAACGTTTTTAAATAAATTAAAGAAGCTCGGTTGACTAACGGAGGGGGTATACACATCCAGCCGTCGAGACTTGAGTCTTTATCGATGGCTAGCATAAATGCGGTCGAGAAAACAATTTTGTTTCGACGGTTGTCAACGAAGGCCCTCGAGGTAGCATGTTCTCGACGGCCAATCGATTGTACCCATCTAGATAAGTGATAATTGCTTCTTCCTACTGTGATATTGCTTGCTCGCAAGAGACTAAAAAGGATCGTTTTGATCATTCTATTTTCAAATGACTTGCTCCGAAAAGGCTAAGTAAATTTTGTTTTGTCCCTTATGTGGGAGCTGTTAATAGTTTGTTAGTACTCCGGAATGGAAGTCTTTTTCTGGGACATTGTTTTATGGAGAATCCTTTGCGATAAAGGTTGATTTCACTTGTAACCTTTTCGGAGCAAGTTGGCGACTTACAAATGTTTGACGGATGACTTCAACCATCAAATTGACTACGAGGAGTCAACAACGATCATATTTAAATTCATGGAGCTTTTCGAGTCTGCCAATAAATCGTTGTACGATGTACCTTCTGTGACCCTCCAATCTCTGGTGGCACAGATGATGGCTTTGAATTGCAAATACATATTCTTTATCAATTATTTTGTTGAGTTGTTGGCATGTTGATGCAATGCACTTCTAGAAGGCAACAATATGCGTCATAGTTGGTATGATTGCAAGAAACTAATTGGTGCCCTATGTGGGGGCGGGCCTACGCTGGATCAATGGTGTTTAGTTTCACACACATTTTTATTAAAAAAAATAATGCCGCACCAAGACCCTTCACGACGCCAACCCTTGCGCGGTCGCGAGCCCGTCGGCCACTGCCTCCTGTGAGACTGCGACTTGCCACGGTGCCGCCTCCCATGTGGCCGTGAGCCTGGCGCCGCCTACTCCTCCCCCGCGTGCCTGCCGGCGCAGTGGCGCAGAATCCCGTGAAGCCGCACGCCTGCTGCCTCACGCGCACCCGCCAGCCGCCGCATTTGACAATCCAGCGACCCGCCACGGTGCCGCCTCCCACGAAGTCGTGAGCCCGCCGCCGCCTCCTTCTCCGTAGTGTGCCCGCCGGCCGTTGTGGCGCGGCATCCGTGCGGCTGCGCGCTCGCCCGCCGCTGCCTCCTAGCCCTAAAATATTTAGTCATTTATGGTTAGTTCATATAATCATATTTTTGAAAGTTGAAGATGATGCTAATATGACATCATATCCAGATTTCAAAATACGAAAGACCGTCGAATTTTTTGTGATTGTATTTTTTTTGCCTTCGCACACCCAAATTCAAAACCTGTGTCCGCCACTGCCTATGCATGCCATATGAGAAGATGCACAATTTCCCAAACCATTGCATGCTGTATTACAAGGATGACATTACGAAATCCTGGTACGATCACTATGGAAATAAGAGGTAATCAAATGTAGTGAGGAACGTGTTGCATTACTTCCCTTTAAAGAAACGACTAAAAATGTTTTTCATGACGAAGAAGGTCGTGCGACAAATGAGATGGCACAAGGATGGTAAACGGGCAAAACTAGATGAGATGGTTCATCCATCCGATGGAGAAGCATGACAAACTTTCGATTGGATGCATTCGGCTTTTGCAGCGGATACAAGAAACATGCGTCTCACAATTGCAACCGATGGGTTTACACTTTTCAACATAAATGCACTCTACTACTCATGTTGGTCAGTACACACTATCCCTCTCAACCTCCCACTGTCAGTTATGATTAAAGAGGAATTCATTTTTCTTTTTCTTAGTGTGCTTGCACAAAAAAAAACTAGGAAAAACTAGATTTATTTATGAGCCCACTAGTTGATGAGCTGAAGGAGTCGTGAAAATACGGAACTTTGACATATGATAGAAGAATGAATAGTAATTTTCGTAAATGAGCCATCCACATGTGGTCAATTCACTATTTCCTTGCGTACGACATGTTCTCGGGCTGCAACACGCACCATCGACTTAGTTGCCCCATATGCATGGATTCCCGCTAATGATCGGTGGTAATACCAGCTTCTTCGACTATCATCGCCCTTTTCGGAAGCTAGGACATTCAATCAATAAACTGAAAAAATGCATTTCGCGGAAACAAAGTGGTCAATAGCATGAGGCAAGAATGTTTGAGAATTTGTGCCATGCAGACGTGACAATCTAAGTTAGTTGAAGTGAACAAAATTAGTACGATACTGATGGGTTGCACACCATTGGATGTACAAGTGTAGTATATACTCTCTTTCTTATGCAAAAGATTTGCTTCTTCCCCACAATATTGATGCACCAATAGAGGAATGTAGCCAAGGTCATCTATGGCACAAACTTTGACATAGCCAAGAAGAGCAAGGATATTGTGAAAGCATGTATGGATTGTGATTTAATGTGCCATTGGCCTACAATGAACATGTGATAGAATGCCAAACTAATAAGAAAAAACTTTGTATTGTTTAATAGCTGGACAAAGGAAATGATAAGAATCCTAAATTTTTTGACTCCAATGCATCAAACTTTTGTCAGGGTGTGAACATCACTTAAGGAAATATTATTAGCATGAAAAGTCATGACCTCCATATATTCATGCGAGACCTCCTGCACATCGTGTGTTTTCTGATATGTACCAGAAAATGTCTATAGAACACTTTGTGAACTAAGTTTCCTCTATAGCAAGTTATGTGCTAAGAAGATTAAGAGGGAAGAAATGATCAAGCTTGAAGATGACATGTCATCTTTGTCTACAAGATAGAGAAGATACATGTTTCCAGTTTTTTCAATCCAATGCAACATCTTCTAGTGCATCTACCTTTCGAAGTGAGACTTGGAGCACCAGTTCAATATAGATGGATGTATCATATTGAACGGCATTTCAAAAATGTTATAGTAAATGTGAAGAGCAAAGCACACATTTAAGGTTCAATAGCTGAGGCCTATTATATTGAGAAGATCTCTAACTTCACAAACAAAAACTTGGTGTGAGAAAACAATGTGAACATCCAAATACCTAGGTATAGCACAGTTCAACGTAGAGTGCAGCCTGAGCTAAAGCTGATTAATGTTAAAGGCAAACCGGTAGGTAAGTGTACTTGACGTGAAATAATATTGGAGGAAAGAGTCGTTGCACTTTTGTATGTCTTCGATAACTTGAAAGAAATGGAAGTTATGAGATCTAATTTTGTTCGATCGGAATGGAAACGAAGAAAAGAACTCTCTCCAGTTGAGTTGCGCCAACTGATGAAAGAGGGAGCTGTCGCCTAGCCCTGATGGCCTGAACTTCGTGACTTGGTTTTGGCAACATTACAATATAAATGGTAATATGTACACAATAATATATCTACATATTATGTCGCATGGATGTATGAAAAATGTGAAAGTGCATGTACAACGGTTTCCGCTTTTGTTTTGCCATAGCAGTCCAAGCCTAATCTATGAGCGATAAATAGTTGTCCTATGCTATAGGTAGGATGTGGTTGAACACTCTTGACATCATTTAGGAGATAATCAAATTAGCATTTGATGGCAGCAAAGAGCTCTCGGTGGTACTATTTCGTTGCAATTGGTTTGAGTAATCATGGTGTTCGATGCCGTCTGGAACTTGGCTTGGTTAAGGTCAAACAATAAAGATATCTACTTATTTGCTTATCTTCTTAGTTATTTTCTTTGTTTTTTAAATAAAAATATTTTAGGTTTTTGAGTCTGTTCTTTTTTATCTCAAAAGTGTGTTGCAAAGCTAAAAAAATGATCATTGTTACACCTAACTCTCGAGGCCGCTTCAAAAGGCTCTTAAAAGTTTAAAAGATAGGTAAATGAGTAGAAAAGATCGAATAACTAAATAAGCAGTAAAGACCACTTGCAACTCTAATAAAGAAGTGGAGTACGAGCATAAGGCTACAAAGATTAGATGTGTGAGGAGCTAATGACTTAGAGGCATCAAGAAGCATTGAATAAGAGCTTAGCTAGGAAGATGCTCACAGCTACTATAGACTACAATGCTCTAGAGATTATAGGCCCAAAGAGTAGGTGGCAACTAGTAGTTAGCCAAACAAAAGTACCATGAAGGCTATGTCCTTCCTCTATACGAAAAAAAGTGGACGAGTTTTAACGAATAGCGACAAAAATAATAAAAAAATTGGTTGTGACATGCCATTATGCTCTATTATAGTATTAATTACAGAAAAATCACATCATCAATATTATGATTTTTAATTATAAATGCATTTATTTTAGTACGTTTTTAGTTGTTTTTTAAAAAGAAATACCGTCAATCATAGTGGATTGGATCTTTTTTTTAATGAATGCTACAGATTGTGTCTCTTACAACTGATTTAATATATAGATCTACCTGTGCAGATCGATGCTCATGTTAAGGTCCTTTCTATAGCAAAATATAATCAAATTTTTTTGTAAAAGTTTATTTAACGGTTGACTTAAATTTTTCTTTTTCTCAGTCGATCTATTTGAGCTGTCAGATTCATGTTTTACGATTCGCGCCCGGAGGGTCGTCTCGGGGGACAGGTCGACATGCGTTTCGGGCCACTAGTAAATTTTGTATCCTCGATCTGCGCGCTCTCACAACGTGCTGTCTGAGAATAAATCCCTAGGCCCCAGCCCGCAATGTGCTATCTTCTCCGTGGTCTGAAAAGAAGGGGAAAGGGGAGACCGGACAAGGCGAGGAGGAAGAGTTGACGTTTTTTTCCTCGTCGTGGGGGATTTTGCTGGGCGACCGGAGGAGCTTGCCGCCGTTTCTCTGAGCTCATCGGCGTTGATCTTCTCCGTTGAAACCGGCACAGCGAAGTGAGTTTGTTCTGCGATGCTAGTTTGCGTATTTTTTTGTGCGTTGATTTGTTTGTCGATTCGTTTGTGTGCGATTGAGATTTTGAGATCTCCATTGGAGGGAGGCAGCAAGCGCGCATGTAGTAGAGTGCTAGCTTCATGGGGATTTAATTACACTAATATCCTAGTATATGCACTAGACGAGGCAGTCAGGCAGAGATTTTTTTTTTTTGTTCTTTGTATCTTCTATGTTCCACAGCTAGCTTCATGGGGATTTAATTACACTAATCTCCTAGTGTATGCACTAGACGAGGCAGTCAGGTAGAGATTTTTTTGTTCTTTGTATCTTATATGTTCCGCATTCGTTTTGTTCTATGTTCCGCATTGAGGAGTGCAGGTGTTATGCATTGAGGGGATATGTGTTTGCAGTAGGTGTCTTGTCGCACGTTTTTATGCGTTTGTGTGCGATTTTGAGATGTCTCAACCTAATTTTTCTGATGAGAGAATAACGGAATCAATAGCTATGGCTGCAGATAATCATATTCCTCTGTTCTCATTTTTTTGTATCTTCTATGTTTCTCGTTGAGGAGATTTTTGGGGACAGGGTAATGCAATATCGTTGAGGAGATTTTGTTTCAAAAAATTTTCATAGATTTTATTCATGCAATGTGTACGCAGACCTGAAGAATTCATAATCAGTTTGAAATAGTTTTTGGGATTGTAGATTATGCAGATATGGTTATTTCTTTGCCTTTTTACATAATTTTTTTTGTGTTTTTTAACTATGAATCCGGGGTATAAGTTAGAGTTTGTTCTTATGTAGACACAGGGTAGATTCATGTCCATAGGCTATACGTAAGTATAGGCTATACGTAAGTTTTCCAGGAAGTTGTAGTTTCTTTTAGAAATGTTAGATGCTACTACATAATGCTAACTAAATTCAGTTTCAGTATTTGTTTCATTAACAACTATTTTGATGGTACTACATAGTGCTAACTAAAATTAATTTTATTGATTGGTTTCATTTTTCAGTTCTTTTCTTTCAGTTTCATTTTTAGATTCATACTACATAGTGCTAACTAAATTCAGTATGATTGTTTGTATTCATGTTTCAGTTTTTTATTTTCAGTTTCAGTTTTAGTTTCTTTTAGAAATGTTAGATACTACTACATATTGCTAACTAAATTCAGTTTCAGTAGTTGTTTCATTAACAACTATTTTGATGGTACTACATAGTGCTAACTAAAATCAGATTCAGTTAGTGCTACATAGTGCTAATTTTAGTTTCATTTAGAACAGTTTTATATCCCTACGTATAGTTCTCATGTACATTAGCTATTCATTCATGAACCATATAAGATGTATGATGCAAACCAACAAAAGGAAGAATCCATGCAACAATAATATAACACTCAACCAAATAATCCATATGACATGTTATATATTTTTTATACAGAAATATTGTAATCTTACTACAATTGTTCTTCGATCTGAATGAGCTTAACATAATAAAAAAATAGCTCAGTGTTTATAGAAGCTAGGAATAAAAACTATTATGATAAGGAGTTTTTCATGCATGTTCTAGGGGGTAGATCTCTCTTGCTTGGTCTGTGCTAGATTTATGGAGAAAACTGGGAAACAATTTTTGTTTGAAGATAATGCACGACCTGGAAAGAAAATTGGGGAAACTTTTTTATCTTTTGAACTATTATGCAAGTTTGTAATAGTACATAAACATGTGTGTTTTTTGTTTTCACATAGTAGTAGGTTGATGTTTTGCGGCCCTTTGTTTTTCTTTCAAAACAAACCAAAACTAAATTGTCATATCTATATCAAAAAGATGTACAAATATATTGTGAAGACTAATATTTCTGAAAGGTAAAGTTCAAATATCAACAAATCCAAAGACTATTAATTATGGGAAAAGTTAATTGGTTGTACGTATAGCTAAATAAAAAAACGTGAACGCTGAAATCTTTTTGCATGCTTCTTTTTTTGCAGTTCATTGAAAGACTAGTTCAAAATAAAATTCAGATCAACTCACAGATTTTTCAGCAACCCAACACATTGCTGCTCCAAGCCCTCCCTCACCCATGGTGCCCTTCCAGGAGCAAGAGATTAGGTGATCTGTCATTTGCTTCTCAGAGAGTTCATCTTTGCCCTCAACGCATATTTTCCTCCTGTTTCTTTTTCTTCCTTCTTGATCCGTCTCTTTTTTTCTTTTCTGTCAATCTGTTACAATGGGAATCTTCTCTTTTCTTGCAGGAAGGGTTGATCCTTTCATACTGGGCCTTTTTAGTTTTCTTGTTTTGTTCCATACAGCATGTTTGGCCCATTATAATTCTTGTACATAACAAATCTGTTTAATGGGCCGATAATGCGACATTTAATTGTTCGGCCCATTGACTATGAGGCCCTTTTCCAGCGCAGATATATCAATGAAAGCAAAACATTGAAGTGACAAAAAAAATGACTGAAAACAACAAAAAAATCAAACATTAACAGTCGACTGAAATCTTTTTTTATTTTTAGTTGACTAGTCCCTTTTTTTTCTACCAACTACACAGTTTTACCTCGAATATATTAGTGCTGTTTACGTTGGGAGGAAGCTCTCGTCCGAATAGAACAGTAACGGGTCACAAATCACTCGTATCACACTTTTTAATAGTGGACATCTGATTAGACGCTGTACATGCGCCAACCTGAGTTTTCTTTTTCTAAATTAAAATTCATGTGGCCGCCAGCACTGCGCACCTCCTATGCCCGGACGCCGGCTCCTACAATCTATGCCTGGACTCGTTAAACCCTTAATTACTGGTTTACAGCTGAGCCATATTGCACTAATTATAACGGTTCGGATATTTTGCGGCCGAATCGCGCAGGCGCTGCTGTCCACTACGAGATGCCGTAGGCCGAAGCTGTCGACCGTCCAACTCGCTGCGATGCGCCGATCGAATTGATAGCAGAATTGTCGACCGCGAGATGCTTCGCCCTGCTTTGTACATGTCCGTATTTTTTGCATTTAAATTTCTTTTTTTCATATCTATTTTATCTAGAGTCCAAATTGCGTAAAATTTTTTATAATTCTTCTAAAATCCTAATCAACCCATTTTAAATACTTTTATATTTTTTGATTTATATTTTTTATTTTTTTTGCTTGTAGTAAATTTTTTTTAAGGTAATTTGTTCTGTATTGTTTATTATAGATATATTTATACTGTTTCACTTTCTTTCTACTGTTTTTCCACATTTGCATTTATCGGAAAAAATGTTTTACGATAGTGGAATTTTTGCGAAAAATTCCATTTTTTTCTACTGTTTTTCCACATTTGTATTTATGGAAGAAACGCTTTGCGATAGTGGAATTTTTTTCGAAAAAATTTCACTTTTTTTCTACTGTTTTTCCACATTTGTATTTTACGGAAGAAATGTTTCGCGATAGTGGAATTTTTTGCTTGAGGTCGCTGCTATTTCGCAGGCGCTGGAAATTGTGAAATCGTGCAGGCGCTAAAAATTCCAGTAACTTTGTACAGTTTTTCCACATTTCCATTCATTGGAAGAAACGTTAAGAGAAGGTGGAAAAAATCACACGAGGGTTTATCTTTTGTTTTTTTTGTAGATAATTTGCTATTTTTTGTTTTTATTATAGATATATTATTTTGTTTTTGTTTATTATAGATATATTTTTTGTTTTTTGTTTATTATAGATTTATTTGTTTATTAATTGTTTTGTTTACTTAGGTAAGTGTATAATTTGTCTGCCTGCAACGTAGTATTTTGTGCGTGTGTTAGTGTGATTAAGGGACTAATGGCCGGTGGCAATTAGTATGCGATTAGTGCAGTGCATGCTCAGTCACCTGGGAGTTCACGGCGCGAGTGGGGCTCCGATTCACGCGGCGCCTGCGCGATTCGGCCGCGTGCAGGCGCCTGCGAGCTAGGCGCTCCCATATTTTGATGCATCTTTTTGTGAGGTTTTCGATGATGTGGACAGAAACCTCGGGTTTTTGACGAGGTCTCGTTGCTGACGGCGAGGCGGCTTGGCTAAGCGGTTGGGACTTGGGAGCATATGCAGCCAAGCCACAGCTTGCGTCGAGGCTAGGATGGCTCAAATTAACACTGGAGCCGTGCGAAGGCTGAAGTGAGAGAGAGAGGAGAGTACAAAGATGCAGTAGGAGTGGAGGAAAAAAATAGATAGAACGTACAGCAAGAAGAGGGATGCATCCACCGGCATTGAAAGATGTGGATGGGTTCTCTTTGATGACTTTTCGAATCCTTCTGACCTCATCCATAGTCTTCTGCAGTACATGTCCAGCCCAATCTAACTCAGTGAATGCATCCATGTCGGTGAGGGTATGCAGGTAGTCGATTGGAACATTGCTTGATGTCTTGGGAACAAGGACGGTAGCCAGCACGACCAACAAGAAGGCCCTCATAAACTCTAACTCATCCGTGCTATCTTTTGCTACTTGAACTGCCTTGTTGACTGGATACCTATTCCCTACCTTAAACTGCTCCTTCAGATGCTCAATGGCATCGTCATCACCCGTTAACTTGAAGGGCTTGTCCCCCGATGGTATGCCAATAACCCTGGTTACCATCTCCCTTGTGAATACAATGGACTTGTTCTTGAAGCGAAACTGACATAAGTCTGGATCAATGCACATGATCATCCACTCGACCAGACGGCTAGGAGGGGTGAAGGATGAAAAGCACAACAAATTATCGAAAACCATGCTTCCGAACAAAAGCCCGTTGAAAGTCCTTGAGATTGCCCACTAGCCTATTAAGATTCTTTGTTGTGAAACAGTACTTCAGATTGGGTTTGCTATCATCCTTGGCCATTTTTTCATTTGCACTGTACACGCTGAAACAACAAAGAACCGCCAGATCACAAACAAAATATATGAAAATTCAATGTGTTCACTGTTGTTTCAGCGGATGCAAATGCATATACAAAAAACCAGAAAAATGTATAATGAATGTAGTTATGGATATGCTATGTTCCAGAAATTTCCAGCTATGTCAGTCCAACTGGCAATGGCCAGCCACACTACATAGTTAAGCATCTTTTTTGCCCATTCTTTCATGTAGCCTCGCTACATGCTGTGCCGACCACATGCAGCATTACGAAACAAACTAAATTAATGCCTATAATTTTGTTGATACATGTCAGAACTCAGAAGCATACATAAACCATATATAGTAGAACAGATCGTCGTTGCTGAAACGAGTTGATATGAAATCACTGAATCAAAGATAACATATATATAGCTATGTGATTTTCTCTCTAGCACACACATTGGTGCTATATAATCTGTGGAGGGTGCAGATCATCCATACCTTGCGAGGAATCGAGCCGTGGCTACCACTGCCACGCCGCCACCGACGCGTGTCAAGGATGGAAGGGGAGGCGCGCCGACCACCGCCGCCGGTAGGTCCCGAAGCAAGCGCGAGAGGGGATGCACTCCGACCGCCGTCACCGGCGCGTCGCGAGCACTGGAGGGTCCCGAGCGCGTCCCTCGCGCGGGAGGGGAGGCGCTCCGACCGCCCTTGCTGGCCCGAAGCGAGCGCGGGAGGGGAGGCGCTCAGACCACCGCCGCCGCAGCGTCCCGAAGCGAGCGCCGGAGGGGAGCCGCTCCGACCGCCGCCGCCGGCACGCCTCGAATCGAGCGCGGGAGGGAAGGCGCGTCGCAAGCACGGGGTGGGGGACGCTATGTTGAAATCGCCGGTGAGATTGAGGGGAAATGCCCAGATGTGCAAAACGGTCAGGTGTAAATGCTAGAGGATTTGGGCCGCGCTTTTGGGCCGCGGGAGTCCAACGCTGTCGGACGCCCGAACATAAGCATTCCCGTTTTTAATTATAACTGCATATATTTTAGTATGTTGTTGGTTGATTTTTTTTAAAAAAATACCGTCGATCATAGTGGAGTGGATCTTTTTTAATGAATGCAACAGATTGGTCTCTTAGAGCATGGCCAGCAGCACCAGTATCAGCAGCCGCTGTCCGCGCTAACTGCTCCCGCCCACGTGCCCGCAGTCATGCGAAATTTGAATTGCTCGCCCGGCACTCGGCAACTGCTGGGGACGCTCTTATAACTGACTTAATAGACCTACCTGTGCAGATCGATGCTCATGTTAAGGTCCTTTCTATAGCAAAATATAATCATTTTTTTTCCTACCAACTGCACAGTTTTACGTCGAATATATTAGTGCTGTTTACGTTGGGAGGAAGCTCGATCCGCGGAGCACTGCCCGGGGCGTGCGTCTTAATAGAACAGTAACGGGTCACAAATCACTCATATGATCATATATATCACACTTTTTAATAGTGGACATCTTTTTTTTTTGACGGAAATATAGTGGACATCTGATTAGACGCTGTACATGCGCCAACCTGAGTTTTCTTTTTCTAAATTAAAAATCATGTGGCCGCCGGCACTGCGCACCTCCTATGCCCGGCCGCCGGCACCTACAATCTATGCCTGGACTTGTTAAACCCTTAATTACCGGTTTACAGCTGAGCCATATTGCACTAATTATTGCGTATGTATGACGTGCTAAGGTGTAGTATAACGAAGTCCTAGCTGCCTATAGGATCACCTCGAAATTTCTACAACGATTACGTATATTTTATATATATATGCATGGCTGCAATTTACGTGGCAATTATCCGGCCTAGCTACTCTACTTTCCCGCATGTGTAGTACTCTCTAGAAATGGCTGGTCAAATTTGGTACATCATTTCAGCGCTAGTTTCTCCATATTGCATGCTATATATGATGTAACAAGTCATACCTTGAGCATAGCATAGAATACGTTTTGAATATGAAAAAAAAGCAAATGAAAGCTGCAATCATTACCGTTGAAAACGAGACAGCAGACGTGATAACGGCCGGATCGACCGCGTTGACGCAGACATTAAACAGAATTTGGGCACGCTGTTGCGTGACGGTGTACGTCAAAGGCGCCATTTTCTCCGCGATCACATGCGTACGTGCATGCGCGATCGAGCCATCTAGCTAATAATGCATGGCGGCTAGCACATCTTCAATTCCCTGCCCATTATAGAATATGTAGACTACTGCAAATACGTGCATGCATGACTTGATTCATTCCTATTCCATTTTGGGACGATATCGCAATAGCAACTGTGGAAGCACACGTATGAGTACGACCACGAGAGTTGAGGATTAGTCATGCATGCGTTAGATTGCTCGATCTCTCTGCCTATAAGTACCTGCTTGCCCGCCCCCCTTGACACATCTAATTTACTCACAAATATTTATCGTTCAGGTTCGAGCCTGTGTTTGAGCAATCAGCTATTTGTAGGATTATTGGTATATCGATATAGTATGGAGTGTATCTTGGCCATGAAGAACATGAAAGGTCTTGCGGTGATGATACCCACCCTGCAGGTGCTCGCCGTCGTCGCCGCCGCCGCCGCCGCGGCCGGTGGCAATGTCCAGGCGAGTAAGATCATACGGCAGGTGCCGGCGATGTATGTGTTGGGTGACTCGACGCTGGACGTTGGCAACAACAACTTCTTGCCGGGGCAGAACGTGTTCAGGGCCGACAGGCCATTCTACGGCATCGACTACCCGGGTTCCAGGCCGACCGGCCGTTTCAGCAACGGATACAATGTCGCCGACTATATTGGTATGTACATATCTAGTTATATCTATACACAGTAATGCTAGCCAAATAAAGGATGACCGTTAGAACGGATGAGCTAAAATTGAGCGATGGTGTCAACATGCATATATATGATGATATTGGTTGTATGTATGTATCCTTAGTTGATAAGACGAAAGTTTCTTCAATTATATAAAAACATAATGATGACATTAGCATGAAACTATATGAAACTTTTTATATAATTGTATGAAACATTATGAAACTTTTTAAATCTATATGTAATTTTATGAAACAATATAAAACTATATAACTTTCTAAAACTACATGAAACTTTACGAAAACACCTGATCAAACTTTATGAAACACTTGATAGAAAAAATACATGAAAACATATGAAATTATATGAAACTATCCAAAAAATCTAAATTTGGTGATCCGTTGTTTCCAACTGATCACCATTAGCTAGCGGCACCCATGTGTTCATGTATACGGACATGGGGTGGGCTTGATATCAGACGATTAAGAGTTATTTAATTCTCAGTCGTTTCTAGACCATAAATCGGACACCTACACAGGACACACAAAAGATCCAATAAAAACATATAAGTATGTGCAAAAATTTAGTTAGATTTCTCTGAAAATCAGTCGTTTAGTGATTAGCAAAAGCGTACACACATATGTATCTACATAGATGTATGTATGTCTATATATGAGTGTGTTCGTGTGTGTGTACACACATATTTGTATACATATATACATACATGCATACAAACACACAGCCACACACTTATGTGTGTGTATGTGTGTCATTTCATGCCTTGTGTAAACATACACATCTAGGTAAGTAATCGATCGTGTTAATTATATCCATACATGCATATGTGGTTCTGATATATTTGGTGCATCACGTATGCAGCAATGACTCTGGGTTTCCAGCAGAGCCCTGCACCTTATCTGTCGCTGGCGCCACGCCCCATCTCTTTGGTCCTGAGCGCTCTCGCTACAGGGGTGAGCTATGCGTCGGCAGGAGCCGGCATTCTCGACTCCACCGTAAGCTCTCCCATGCATCCCTCTCAGACGTATAACATGCACCGATCGATTGATCTATGAGATATCGATTCCATAGTCATTGCTAACCATTACGAGAATTAATAATTTTGTGATGCACGCTCGATCATGCATGCATGCAGAACGCGGGAAGAGCCATACCACTGTCGCAGCAGGTGCGGTACATGGAGTCGACCAAGAGCCAGATGGCGGCGAAGGTGGGCGGCCGCGCGGCGAGCGCCCTGCTCGGCAGGTCCTTCTTCCTCCTCGGCGTGGGCAGCAACGACCTCTTCGTCTTCGTGGCCGAGCGGCAGTCGCAGAACATGTCGACGACCCCGGCCGACGTCGCCGCGCTCTACCGCGCCCTCATCGCGAACTACTCGGCCACCATCACGGTATACATATACATACAAGGAGCGCATCGATTTCTAGACTTCTAGTGTGTATCCCGCGACCTTACTTTGCTATACGATATCCATCGATGGATCATCTCTGGATGTATGTGCAGGGCTTGTACGAGATGGGCGCGAGGAAGTTTGGGGTCATCAACCTGGGGCTGCTAGGATGTGTGCCGGCGGTGCGGGTGCTCAGCGCGACGGGCGCGTGCAACGACGGCCTCAACCAGCTCGCCGCGGGCTTCGACGACGCCCTCAGCGCCCTCCTGGCCAACCTCGCCGCCACCATGCCAGGCTTCGCCTACTCCCTCGCCGATTCCTACAGCCTTTCGCAAGCCGCCTTCGCAGACCCGCTGGCATACGGTAATAATTAACCTAATCAATCGCCATCCATGGGTAATTGTGCTGTGCTTTGTAACTTACAGAATTAAATGCTTGATTACGAAATGATTAATTTATTGTATGTATGTGTAATTGACTAATTGTGTACATATATATATGCATGTAGGGTACGTGAACATTGAAAGCGCGTGCTGCGGGAGCGGGCGGCTCGGCGCGGAGGCAGACTGCTTGCCCAACTCCACGCTCTGCGCCGCCCACGACCAGTTCGTCTTCTGGGACCGGTTCCACCCATCGCAGCGCGCCGGAAAGCTCAGCGCCGACGCCTACTACGACGGCCCCGGCAACTTCACCAAACCCATCACCTTCAAGCAGCTCGCCGTTCTCCACAGCATCTAATCTAACTGAATGAATACGCCGCTGTTCGTAACAAAGGCGAAGTACCCCACTAATCAATCATATATATGCTTTGTATAGTTGTACGTATAAGCCACCATGGTGGCGTGTGGCGACTTGATTTGATTTATGGATTAAATAAAAAAAATATACAGATCGGCCGCAAATATCGGACACCCTCCCATTCCTTGGTTGCCCTCCGAGCCACCTCTCTCTTATGCTGCTGGTTTCTCTGTAATGGGCACGCCGCCACAGGCTCGCTGCTGCAGTCTCGCAGAGCTCTCTCTCTCTCTCTCTCTCTCTCTCTCTCTCTCTCTCTCTCTCTCTCTCTCTGCTGCTTTTTGCTGCTCTGATTAACAATGGACAAGATGGTACCAGCAGTGCTGCTCCCCACTTTATCTCTCTAATTGGTTTCTCTCTTTCTCCCTCTAATTGGTTTCTACCGTATTTTTTGAAAGAGGGGCAAGAGAACTGCCGACCTATTTCATTGATAAACATGAGAAAATAAAATAAAACCCGTGCAAACACGGGGTACAACCGCAGCGCTCCGTTGCAACCCTGGCAAAAACCAGACACACCTCCGGCCACCGCCGGAAACACCACCGAAGCCCACTAGGCGAACGGTCGAACAGGGAGAGATATAGGAGAGAGAGAAGGGAAAACACCACCAATACTCACGCAACGACGAACGACTCCTAAAACAGCAAACCCAGCGGAAGCCCATAGCGCGAGACGGCAACCACGACGCCTTCAACAAGGTAAATGACAAGGAGAACCCGCCGCCGCCGCAATGCCGATAGGGTTTTCACCCAGAGCGCATAGGAAGCTCTGAAAGTGATGCTTCCAAGGAGGGAACGACACCAAAGGTGACGTCAACACCAGCCCAAAAAGGCAGGGCTTTCGCCCAAGACCAGCCCCACTAGCGCATAAGGCAGAGGCCGCCGAAGGCTGAAAGCAACAGAAGAATCGAGCCACTGGCCGAAGATGAAGAGCCGAAAAGCGCAGACGAACGCCACTCCTCGACGCGGAAGAGGCCGCCCACACCACCCGACCCCTCGGAGAAAGGGAGGGTCAAGACGACGGGGACGGGACCAAGTCAAGAGGCAGAGAACGGGGACGCCGTTAGGGAAGAGGTCGTCAGCCAACGCAGCCGGAGAGGGGCCACCACGCCGAGTGGCCAGCGCACGGGAAGCGAAGGAGACCAGACGCCACGCCACCTAGACGGCCTGAGACGAGTCCCGTCACCAACAGGGGACGCCGTGTCGCCGAGGACGGGCAATGGTCCACCACGCCACCACGGGAGGAGTTGGGGGCCGTCGGACACACGCCCCTGGAGCCACCTGCTCCGACCACTTCGGCCAGCCATCGAAGCGGACCCCCCAAGCGGCCTCCACCAAGACGGGCTGAGGGGGAAGGGGAAGAAGCAGAAGAAGCCGGTGCCGAGCTACGCCGAGCTACGATGCCACCGGACACACACCCCTGGAGCACATCCACTCCAACTGCTCCGGCGAACACACCGCCGAAACCGGGCCTCTTGCCCATGGACTCGGCCTCTCGCAGAGCAGTCCCCTCGGGCAGTCTCCGCCAAGATGGGCCCAGAAGGAGGGGAAGAAGGAAGGAAGAGGGAAAGTCGGCGCCGAGCTCCACCACTGTGCGTGAAGGTGGAGATGAAGAAGGAGGGAAGCGAACGGCGCTCCGAAGGAGCACAACCAACCGAAGTGCCAACGGGCTCGGAAGAGGCCGGCAGGGCCACCGGGTCACTTACAAGGGGGGAGGGACAAGACAACAAAGTCGGGACCAAGCACGAAGGAGGTGGATGGCATGGGCTCCTTGCTGTCTACCGCAAACCGTCGCCCCCACACCCCCGCGCCGACAGCCACCGCACCGCCGCCGAGGATGGGAGAGGACCTACCGCCCGCGGTCGACCAGGGGGGTGACGCCGCCTCCTCTGCCTCCTGCGCCAAGCCAGGGAGGAGGAGCAACGTGTAACACCCCGGCCCAATCAGAGCCCAAGATGCTACTAAGTTCTCTATTTCTACAAAATTCCGACAGCACCTTCCCTAAAATTTTGGTCATCCACTCAGCAGACAAAGAAACATAATTTATATATCTCATTTTATATATCAACCATCAAGATTTCATCCACGATTCACAACCCGAAAGCCAAACCGCTAGACTTTTCACCAAAAGCTTACCTCAAGTGTTTTTATCAGCAGCGATATTAACCATAGACAATCCTGGCTAGAAAGGGCATCCAACATCATCTCACACCACAACTAGCTCAACCTCACATCCGAATACATAATTAAATACATAACCAGTTAAAAGTCTATATCGTTATTTTATTTATTAAAGGTCTACTGTTAGTTGCTGACTATTTAATAGTGCGAGTGTGTGTGTAGCTACCCGCCCGCGTGCGACATCATCGAGTGACCTAAAAACAAACAGAAAGAGCAAGGGTGAGTCCATGACTCAGCAAGTACATATTTAATCAAAGTATTAAAAATAGCAGATGGATAACATAACAGCATATACCCAAACATAGCTCCAAATTAACCATAACCCATCTCCAAGCCAACACAACACCATGCAATGCTACTTATCAAGAGCACGCCGGATTAGTCATATATATAGCTTTCTCACCGACCTGGCCCGAAGGCACTCCGGACTAGCTTATATATGACTTTCTCACCGTCCTGGCTCGAATGTATGCTTTCATGGATGCATGAAACATAAAACATGTAACTGTCATTACCATCATCATCCCAATAGATTTCCTTAGTTGGCATCTTGCAGTAGAGTAGAACAGATTTACTTAACAGGTGCTAAGGACACCTCCATGACAAAAGAAAAGGGTTAGCCACCTTATAACCAGTACAAAGCTATGGGGTATTTCAGGTTCCTCCTTCGCTAGTCTAATTCAACAATAACACAGCTAATCCATCTATTCCTCATCTATCAGCCCATATCACCTCTAGGCCCTTAATCACACTAAGGGTCTTTCATATCCACTAACTAGAGAAATTGCCAATTATTACTTATATCAACATGCTTATATCTCGCATCCAGGCATGAACACAAATGATGCATAAATATCCATCAAGCATAACCACTTCATTGAATTGGAATAATAACTCATGAGCATAAGGCATAAACATAGGCATAGCAAAACAACATGATTTTCATAACAGTAAACACAAAGCAATCATGTTACTCTGGTTAAATATGCACTTGCCTTAATACGCCCGAAGACCTGCAAGGGACGATGACGTCCTCGATCCCGAGGCGGCGACACCCTAGATTTTCTCCTCTTCCTCCTTCCTTTCTTCTTCTTCTCCTTCCCTTCTTCTTCTTCTTATACCCGAGATGGAGCCGTCTAGAGCAACAGCTAGCAGGAGGCAATGGCGACCACAACCGGCTAGGGTAGCGCCTAGATAGGGAGGCTGTGGGGCGCCGGCCACGGGGCGACGGCGGTTTCCTGGAGGCGGCGGCTGGGCAGGCGAATGGAGCTAGGAGGCGGCGGCTGAGCAGGAGGGATAGAGGAGCACGGCTGGGGGGAGGAGCACGGGCTGGGGGGAAAACTAGGGACCAGAGAGCTCACCTGGTAAGGAAAAAGAGAGCCAGAGAATTCTAGAGAGAGGGAGAGACCGCCGGCTCCAATTGGGGGCGGTGGAGAAAAATTGGGCCGGCTGGGCTGGCCCATCTCTCTTCTTTCTTTTCTTTCTCTTTTTTTTCACTAGCATTGCACAACGGGTGCCACTGCCGAGGAGGGGAGGGAGAAGGTGCCGCCCCGGCCAGATCTGGAGGGCGTCAACACCGGGAGCCACCGGATCTGGAACAGATGGACGCCCAGGAGGAGGACGAAGAGGAGGAGCCGGATTGGCCTGGAGGAGGGAGGAGGAGCTTGGGAAGGGCGGCGGCGGCGCCGTGGATGGCCACCCCCGGCGACGGCGCGGTGGGAGACGCGGCGGCGGAAGGAGGGGATGGCGCCGGGGGAAGGAAAGCTGGCGCCGCCGCCAGATCTGTCCGGTGGAGAGAAAGAAGGGCGACGCGTCGGCCGCCCGACGCTTTAGGGAGAAGGCGGCGGCGGCGCCGCCGGGTCGCAGCCGCGCCGCCGCGCCGAGGAGATGGAGGGGTCGCCGGCCGCCGGGCGGCCACCAAGAGGAGGGACGATGGCGAGGCAGAGGAGGCGCCACGCCTCCCGCGTCGGCCGAGCCCCGTAGCGCTAGAGCTGGAGCGGCCGCGCCCGGTCGCACCGCCCCGAAGCCAGGCGCGCCGCCAAGCGCGACGCTCGCACGAACACCACCGCCGCCTGCGCCCACGGCCTGGCCGCCGCCTGCCGTGAGCCGAGGGCGCGCCGAGCTCCTCCTGCCAGCCCGCGCCGCCACCAGCCGCCCCGGGCCAGCCAGCGCCGGATCTGGCCGCCCCGCGCCCGATCCGGGCGCACTGCGCCGCCACAGGGTGGCCCCACGCCGAATCCCGCCGCCAGCCACGGGAAAGGGGAAAAGGGAGCAAGAAGAACGGGAAAGGAGGAGGGGAGGGGAGAGAGAGAGGAGGCCGCCGCCGCCGGCACGCCGGCCTGCCGGCGGCGGCGGCCGGCGAGGGCTGGTGGGAGGGGTGGTTTGGGGGCTAGGGTTTCGTCCCTCAAGTCGCCCTGAGAGGAGCGATGCGAGGGTCACAGTTCAATTGGTTTCTACTGTAGTTTGCTTGTTTAAAGATGTAGCTCTCTTCTCCCATGCCCTTCTCCACCGTCTATTTGATCCACTTCCTACCTCGCAAACTAGGTGGCTAGATCTAACGAGCTGCATTTGATCCACGACGGGGACTAGCTGCATTTGAGAAATAATAAGATGGAGAGTAGGTGTGCGAAGTTTGTTACTCTTTAGAATATCACACGTGTACTTTCGTGATTTTTACACTTTAGAATAACACACTTGTACATACAAAACATTCGAGTTTAATTGTCGTTGAAACATCGTTTTCATTCTCGCAGAGCATCCAGCTTTGTATTGAGGTAAATGATTCAATGTGGAACATGCTGATTTCATCTATTAATGATATGTTTCATCAGTTATTTTTGCATATTTTAATTTTTTTATCTGTTCCAATCGTTTTTAGCATGTTTCAAACACCGATTGACTATGTTTCAGCATGTTTCATGACTTTTGTTATGTTCCACAAGCTTTTATGGCTTTTTTAGCTTGTTCCAAACATTGATTGACTATGTTTCAACATGTTTCATGACTTTTGTCATGTTTCACTAGTTTTTATGGCACACGTTTCACCAGTTTTATTGACATGTTTTAGAAATTCATTTTCCACCAACATATCAATATGTTCCAATAGGCATGAGAAATGCTCCAGCAATTATAAAAAATGTTCCTAGAAACGTTCGATATGTTCAAAAATATCAAATGTACGACCCGTGGTTAGATTTAGGTCCACTTCTTTTCAGCTTAACAGCTTATTAACGACTTATCTACGTTTTATAAAGACATATCCTTTGAGTTTTTTAAGCCTGTTTTTTCGCTATTTTGGAGGTGGGTCGTAACACTTTAAAAAACAAGTCAAACGAAATGAATGCGAATCTTGAGACTACCTCGAAAAGCGCTTGAAATTTAGTCATTTCAGCCGTTCAGCTGTTTAGACGTTAGGATCAGTTCAAAAGAACTGGGCTTTAATCGACGTTTTAAGGAAGTCACATCGAGGTCTAAAATGTCCAAGGTAGTGTTCAAAGTATTACTTGCGGAAATCATTTTCAATTAACTGAAACAAAACGAAATATGCTTGTTGTTTTACGTGGAGTTTGCTAACTTATGTCGGCCGTAGATCACATCCACAGATTCATCGACAATCCCACCCTCTCTCACATAGTCTTTTACAACAAAAAAAACTATTTTTTTAAAAGAATCCAATCTTTCTTCTTCCACCTCTTATCTCACCACTGGCTCGGTTGATCCAGCCACCTTCCAATTCCAAGGAAGATCGATGTCATCAGCTACAAGTCACTGCTGACATTGTGAAATTTTAAATCACCTCTCGAAATTTTTGAATTCAAATAATTTTATAAAACTTGAGACTAACATATAAAAAGAAACCACAATATACTTTTTTGAGAACCTATGATAGCTTAGTGAGTACTACAAACATGAGGTGCATGGTTTGACTTCTTGATTTGTTATTCTTCATATTTTTTATTTAAAATTTAAAATCTCCATTTTTATTTCATCTGAAATTTCGTGAAATTTTAAAAAAATCTGGTTATTTCTTTCCGCAACGAAATTTCTGGCACTGCGAAATATAAATCCCTGTCCAAGAGTGCTCATATCCCCTGACATAGGCATGATCAACGAGAGGAAGAGAAGACCCTTGACGAAGATGCTCCCTGGCATGACAAACAGTTCCCTAGGTATTGCTACCAGCGCCACAGATCCCGGACCACGAGCAGGGCACCGCTAGCTAGGATGTTGTGGACTGCATGGGCCCCGGGTATCCTCTAGAAGGCCCAAAAGGGAGCAGATAGGGGGCGACCAAGATTGGTTGGCCGAAGATGGAAGTCACTCGGATCGCGCCGTAACTTAAGCCGCAAGAAGGGATCTGAGTTTATGGGATATCCCCATGTAATTAGCAGATCAATGCATGCATTCCATGTATCATCATAACGAAAATAGTTGCCATATACCCCGCGACTTGCTGTAAACTCTATCCCCCCTGCACTATATAAAGGGAGGGGATAGATGCCATCGGCGCGAGACCATCGTGCCATCGATTAGGAGCATCATCTTGCATCTCGATCCACCGTATAATCCCAGAGCACAGGAAGTAGGGTATTACCTCCTCCGTTGAGGGCCTGAACCTGTATAACCCTGTCTTGTGCTACCCATCTGGTTTGGTTCTTGATTAGCGTCCCCTCGTACAAATTCATTGCCGGCGGTGACCCCCCAGTTAGTCACCTGTCGACAGTTGGCGCGCCAGGTAGGGGGCAGCGTCAAGATCGTAGTATACAACTACGCATGCTGGGACTCTATGATGATCTCAGGTCTAAGGACCATATAGGTGTACCACTCGAGACAACAATCTGATGGCACTATTAAGATAACAATCTCAGCAGTGTCTCGGAGTAGGTCAATCCAACCATCCGTGTTCTCTAACACGTGTCCACATTATTGATTCGATATCCACAATATCTATGGTATGTGAAACAGTACCATCAATCAATACATGT
This sequence comes from Raddia distichophylla, assembly GCA_005191435.1. NCBI lineage: Eukaryota > Viridiplantae > Streptophyta > Magnoliopsida > Poales > Poaceae > Raddia > Raddia distichophylla. The sequence continues at coordinate 225,867 of SPJY01033614.1, read as the reverse complement.
GCCGATCAATCATTACTGCTCCTCATAATGATTCTGGATCAGGGATCAGTTTAGAATAATGTCATACAAACAATGTGTCTCACAACCAAGTCATACTTGATGAACAAAGTTATGACCATTATTCATGGAACCTGATAAGCTAGTTATCGAAAAGTACATGAACAAAGACGTATTACACAATCATCTCATGATTGATCTAGGGCATATTCCCTTCATGATGAACTCACCTTGCAGGAGAGGTAACGTGTGTTGTTTTTGTGTGTGTTCTCCTCTGTGATGGAGGTATCGGCGGGTACGTGGCTGATGCTTCGCGGGGACAGCTGGAGGCTGGTGCATCCGGAGGCATGCAGACGATCGGGGTTCGATGACCTGGCGGTCACATGAGGTGGTGTACTCGAGAAGCTTCGCCATGGCAAGGAGTCCGGGACAGCTGGAGGCTGGCGCATCGGTTACTTGGTGGCGAAGTTGATCTGACCGGTGGGCCCAGGCGTGGGCTGGCGACTGAGGAAACTACGAAGATATTTTCCGATGGAATATGTGAAGAATATTCCCTCTCGGGAGTGTGTCTTGTAGCGTGTGACTTGTACACCACTCATCCTCAAATGAAGGGTGGAGATGGGCTCTAGAGTTTAGGGCATCTCACCCTTAGGCTTTATGAGGAGGGGAAGGGGTAACCCTTCCCTTCATCCCCTTAGAGCCAAAAATTTCAGAAATAGAGATGGTGAGTTGGGTGTGTAAGGGTGGCACTTAGAGTGCTTGTGGCCATAAGGAGTGTGTCTTGTAATCCTCCAACTTCTATGCAATGAAATCCTTCTTCTCCATAAACATCTTGTGTTGATTTGCTCCTAGTTCTTCTTGGTTTTGTTTTCTTTTTTAAGCGCTTGTTTAGAGATGAATCTTGGTGATTTCTTGCTGATTCTTGATGGTCTATGACGCCTTGAGGTTGCTAATATGATTTGCCACACTTCCTGCAACCATAGGAGAGGCAAGAGATCAAGTTCTTGACTTGTTGCAAATCTGTCCAGAAACTTTCCTCCGCGCAGCAGTCAGTCAAAGATTTTTATAAAAATTTAGAAAAATCATTTTTGGGATGATTCTAGTTGGAAAATATGTGTGACCCATCTTTGGTAAAAATTTTAAATCCACTGGTTTCCCCGTTTGGGAGCTATGAGGTGAAAACCGAGCACCAAACTTTCTGCTCGAAGTTCTTGATAGCTCGTGCTGTCTGATTTTTAGTATTTTCTATGGGAGGAATTTGAGGTACAAATTTGGATGAAAGTGTTACGAGTCACCCATCTGGGTGTAGAAAAAGTTTGAAAAATCCTGGAGCCTCCTAAGGGCAGGAACCTTCCTCTTCTTGCAAGACAAGTCTCTGGAGAATCTGTTTCTGCTTTCCAGAAAGCAGCTTGTGTTGTTTGAATTTTTCATATTTTTTCTGCAAGGTGTTTTGAGGATATTTTTGGTGGAGATCTTCATGACATATTGACACATAGGGAGAAAAATTCTCACGATTTTTAGAGCACCTGAAAGCCACCAATCTCCTGCTCCATGAGAGGATAAGTTCTGGAAGAATCTGCTTTTGCTTTCTGAAAGCCACTTTGGTCATTTGGCTTGATCTCCTTTCCTAAAGCAAGCTTTGAATTGATTCCTCCTTTTGAACACTTGACAAACAGGATTGTGATTTCAAAATCTCAAATATGGCTCTCATGCACCCAAGTGAAGGGTACACATAGTTGTCAAGTTGTTTGGGTTTTTGGTGGAAACGTCAAAATTGATTGGCGTCTATTCACCCCACTCAAGCCGCCTAGCTCGGGTCTTCAACTGGTATCAGAGCATTTGGTTTGGTGCTGCTTTGCAAATCTTGACCGTTTTTGAAGCCGATCCTTATTGCTATTTGAGCTATGACGGATAAGTATTCCACCAAATCCCCGTGTTCTCCGGAGCCAATTTTTCCTATTGGAAGGCTAGGATGGAGACATATGTGATGGCTCAGGCCTACAATATTTGGCTTAAGATCAAGGACCCATATGAGTTACCCAGGGAGGTGATGGCAGCGAATGAAGCCGATGCGGAGCTTAATGCAAAAGATTGAAATTTCCTGAATCAAGGCCTTAGCCGAGGGGAGTACGAGCGGGTGTCGGATATCACCACAGCCCACAAAATCTGGACCACCCTCCAAGCTTACCATGAGGGGACGGCTTAGGTTAAGATGGTGAGACAAGACCAACACAAAAGGGAGTACAATCGATTTACTCAGAAGCCGGGTGAAACGCTTGACTCATGTTTCTCCTGCTTCACCAAGATTCTTGCCGATCTTCGTTCGGTTGAATTCAAATATACCGATTCGGAGATCGCCACGCATTTTCTCTCTGCATTGGATCTTAAGGTCTAGGATGTGAAGGTGACTACAATCCGACAGGCAGCTGATCTCTTGAAGCTGACCTTGGAAGCGCTCTATGCTAGTCTCAAGAAGCACGAACTTGAGCATCTCTCGAAAGAGCCCAGTTCCTCATCCACAGCCCTGATAGCTGACCCCTCTGGTCGTGGTCCTTCTGATGTTGCCGGTTTCTCCTTCTCTGCCCTCTGTGAGCTGTCCAATGATCAGATGGACAAGATTCCTGAGGAGCAGCTTGCCTTATTGGTCAGAAATTTCTCACATGCTTACAGGCGAGTGGCTGATCGGAGGAGAGGCATCATGAGGTGCTTCGGTTGTGGTGGTCTCAACCACATGAAGCGCGACTGTCCCAAATCCGGAGGAGAGGAGCGGAATGACTACGCCGCGCCGGTACGGAACGCCTACGTCAATAAGAACCGCAACATCAAGGCCGGTGGTGGAGGTGACAAGAAGAAGGCACCTAAGCAGCTGATGAAGGGACGCCGCATGGTCGAGAAGGTGTTGGCCGCTCTGGAAGAAGCCGTCGTCTCCGACAAGGAGGATAGATGTTCGGATGAGCCGCCGGAGAACGACGACATCGACTACACCGGCATGTGCTTCATGGCACATGGTGACAGCGGCAGCAGCGACTCGGACATCTACCACACCGACGACGATGAGGTAACTGATAAACAAGGTCCCTCCTACTATGAACTCTCGGAGGCTTTAGTTAAACTTCATGACAAGTACACTACGGTCTTGGCCAAGAAAAATATCCTGGAGGTTCAACTAAAAAATGCTCAGACTGCTGCTTGCTCTGATTGTGAAAAACTCACTCTAGAATTGGATGAACTAAAATTGCATCTTGAGAATGTTGCCATTCAACTAGAGAATGAGAAGCGTAGGCATGTTCATGAGCCGGTTGATTCTGATGGGTGGTTAGCGTGTGACAAGATCATGGAGGACTTGAATGAGTTAAGGACTTATCATGCTAGTGTGCATGATTTGAATGAACAACTTAGGGAGGTTAATGTCAAGCTTGTATGTTAAGCTTGTAGCAGAACTAGATGATGCTAGGAAGAATTTGTTCCTTATCACTTCTTATCTAGAGTCTGTCTGCTTAATGAACCCTAGCATGTTTTGTCCTGATCCTTCTGCACACTCATCTAAGGACACAGTCAATCCAGTTGCGGGCTGTAGTGATCATGCTCCACCTAAGGACCCAGTCAGCTCAGATGAGAGTTGTAGCTTCCACTCACTTGACTCTATATGCCGTGATTGCGCACTGTTGAAGCTTGAGAATTGGAACTTGCAATCTAAGATTTCTGAGCTTAATGATGCTGTTCTTGATGCCTCTGTGTGTGATAACTTGCAAGCTAAGATTTCTGAGCTTAATGATGCTATTCTTGATGCCTCTGTCTGTGATCGATGTCTTGAGTTAGATGGGGAGATGGGTAGGATCTACCAGGACATGAGTGATAGATTTGAGGGTAGATTGACCCAAGCCCAGAATGCTGAGTGTCTTTCCTGTCAGGTTCTAAAGAGGGAAGTAAAGGTCCTAGGTGAGAAGTGTTGCATGGCTCTGGGAAAGGGTACAACTGATAGCCAGGACTCTTCAGACTCTTCCTCTTCTTGCGGGTTTTGTCCCCCGCTCCATCAGGAGTGCGAGTACCTCATGAGCACTCTTGAGAAGTTTGTTGGGGGCAAACGGAAGCTGAACTTGATACTTGACAAAAGCAAGATATCAAGGGGTAGAGGTCTAGGTTACAATTGGCTAGAGCACATCAAGAGACACCCACCTACAGTCCTTAGGAGAGATGAGAATGGGCAGACAGCTGTTCTTAGGGAGAATGTTCCAAAGACCACTGTTTTCAGGTTCGCAGGGATCGTTAGAGAGAGTACTACCACTCAGCCTGCCCAGCCTTAGAAGAAAGCCCCTCAGAGTCCACCTAAGAAGAGTGTTCCCTCCACTACTCCACCTCCTAGGATTGGCAGAGGAGTAGTTTGCACCTTCTGCGATAGGATAGGATAGGACACACTGAGCAGAACTGTTTCCTTCGTGCTAAGGAGGCACGTGAGGAACGCAGAAAACAGGCTAGGATCTAAGGCCCTCCTAGGAAACATGCACCTAGATTCGTTCCTCCTCAGTCGAGCTCGGTGGGTACATGAGCACTCTTGAGAAGTTTGTTGGGGGCAAACGGAAGCTGAACTTGATACTTGACAAAAGCAAGATATCAAGGGGTAGAGGTCTAGACTACAATTGGTTAGAACACATCAAGAGACACCCACCTAGAGTCCTTGGAAGGGATGAGAACGGGCAGACAGTTGTTCTTACGGACAGTGTTCCTGAGACTACTGTTTTCAGGTCCGCAGGGATCGTTAGGGAGAGTCCTACCACACAGTCTGTTCAGCCTCAGAAGAAAGCCAAGCAGAGTCCACGTAGGAAGAGTGTTCCCCCTACCACTCCTGCCCCTGGAAATGACAGAGGAGTAGTTTGCACCTTCTGCGATAGGATAGGACACACTGAGCAGAACTGCTTCCGTCGTGCTAAGGAGGCACGTGAGGAACGCAGGAAACAGGCTAGGATCCAAGGCCCTCCAAGGAAATCTGCACCTAGATTCGTTCCTCCTCAGTCGAGCTTGGTGGGTAGACGGCCAGGACTTGGAGCTCACTCTTCTGGGGCTCGTCCTGTTGTCAGTTAGGGGCGTGAGCAGCGTCGTCCTCAGGGCGCACCTCCTGTTGGTTACAGAGGTGAGCGTCCGCGACGCGAGGTGCCTACTCCATGGTGGAAGAATGGCAAGAAGGGTAGCAAGCGGCAAAGTGCTCCATGTCCAGCGCCGGGACGTAATGGTCTGGTCTGAGTAGAGTCTGTTCGTTGCGGCCGTGCGACTCAGTATTGGGTTTCAGAAGATGCACTTGTCTTTCCCAATGATGAGCCACGTTTCTTCACTCGTTGACTCAGGCGCGTCGGGCTGGGAAGGGGGACTTGTGGATCATCGATTCCGGGTGCTGTCGCCACATGACCGAAAACTCTCAGTGGTTCTCCTCCTTAGTCCGTGAGCCCTAGGGTGAGAAAATCACCTTTGGGGATGCTTCCTCGGGTCGTGTGCTCGCCCATGGCTCAATCCAGGTTAGTGACCAGGTAACCCTTAAGGATGTGGCCCTTGTCAGCAAGTTTCGCTATAACTTGCTTTCGGTTTCTCAGCTGACTGACGAGGGTTTTGAGGTTCACTTCAAACAGAATAAAAGTTGCATTCTTGATTCTTCTGTTAGTTCTGTTTGTGGGATTCATAGATTTGGGAGAGTTTTTCGTGTTGATTTCCGATCTTCAGTTGGCTCTTCTCATTGCTTGATTGCTTCAGAGTCCCGTGACACCTCCTTCTGGCATAGGAGACTGGGTCACATTGGTTTACATAACTTGACCAGAGTTAGCAGCCAGTCAGTCAAAGATTTTTATGAAAATCTAGAAAAATCATTCTGGGATGATTCTAGTTGGAAAAGATGCGTGACTCATATACCCATCTTTGGTAAAAATTTTAAATCCACTGGTTTCCCCGTTTGGGAGCTATGAGGTGAAAAACGAGCCCCAAACTTTCTGCTAATGGTGTTTGATTTTTAGTATTTTCTGTGGGAGGAATTTGAGGCTCAAATTTGGATGAGAGCATCACAACTCACCCACCTGGGTGTAGAAAAAGTTTGAAAAATCCTGGAGCCTCCTAAGGGCAGGAACCTTCCTCTTCTTGCAAGACAAGTCTCTGGAAAATCTGTTTTTGCTTTCCAGAAAGCAGCTTGTGTTGTTTGAATTTTCATATTTGTTCTGCAAGGAGTTTTGAGGAGATTTTTGGTGGAGTGTTTCCCGACACATTGACACATAGGGAGAAAAATTCCCATGAGTTTTAGAGCATCTGAAAGCCACCAACCACCTGCTCCATGAGAGGATAAGTTCTGGAAGAATCTGCTTTTGCTTTCTGAAAGCCACCTTGGTCATTTGGCTTGATCTCCTTTCCTAAAGCAAGCTTTGAATTGATTCCTCCTTTTGAACACTTGACAACCAGGATTGTGATTTCAAAATCTCAAATATGGCTCTCATGCACCCAAGTGAAGGGTACACATAGTTGTCAGGTTGTTTGGGTTTTTGGTGGAAACGTCAAAATTGATTGGCGTCTATTCACCCCCCTCTAGCCGCCTAGCTCGGGTCTTCAAATGATATTTTCTCTTTGGAGCAAAATGCTTTTGTCCCTGGTCGCCTAATTACAGATAATATTTTGATGGCTTTTGAATTTCTTCACGCGATTAAAAAGCCGCAAGAAGAGAAAGTCTCCGTTTTGTGCTGTTAAGCTTGATATGATGAAGGCATACGACACAGTGGAATGGGCTTACCTAAAAGGTTTAATGTTGAAGATGGGTTTTGCAGTGGACTGGGTGGATATGATTATGCGTTGTGTGACCACGGTGAGTTTCTCCGTGAAATTAAATGGGCATTACTCTAATTGTTTTCTTCCTACAAGGGGAATTCGACAAGGAGATCCTATATCACCTTACCTTTTTGTGTTATGCGCGGAAGGTTTTTCTGCTCTTATCAAGAAGATGGAAGAAGAGAATTTAATCTCAGGCATATGTTTTGGTAGAGCGGGAGTCTCTATTTATCACCTTTTATTTGCAGATGATTCACTTATATTTTTAGAAGCATCACAAGGAGGTTTGTCTTCATTGAGTGAGATCATTGAGGTCTATGCTGAAGGATCGGGATAAAAGATAAATCGGCAAAAATTTAGTTTTTATGTGGCAGCAAGTAATGCAGCACATGCTAGGGAGCAGGTAAAGGCCATTCTCAACATCGAGAAGGAAGCCCAAAATGAAACTTATTTGGGGATGCCTGCGTTATTTGGTGCTAGAAAGAAAGGAATCTTTCTGCCGTTAATAGAAAAGGTGAAAAAACGCTTTAGCGGATGGAATGAAAAGTTTTTGTCAAGAGCTGGTAAGGTAGTGTTGATTAAATCTATTGTTCAAGCTTTGCCTACTTATATCATGAGCCGTTTTAAACTCCCAGTTGGTCTCTGTAAATAAATTGAGAGCCTTATTGCTTCTTTCTGGTAGGGCAAAGTGGAGTGAGGGGTGAGGGGGTGTCCATTGGACAGCTTGGGACATATTGAAACGACCAAAAGAAGAGGAGGGTCAGGGTTTTCGTGATTTGATTAGTTTCAATCAAGCAATGCTTGGTAAGCAAGCATGGAGACTTTTAATCAACCAGACTTCTCTTTGTGCTCAGGTTTTCAAAGACAGGTACTACCCTAATGGTGATTTTCTGGGAGCAAAAGCCCCCGCACAAGCGTCCAATGTTTGGAGAAACATCTGCTATGGTGCTGAATTAATCAAGCATGGATTGGTTTGGAGAGTGGGCAATGGACAAAGTATTTATGCTTGGAAAGATAAATAGTTAGACGTGGATGGTGGCTCTCGACCAATCGGAGTGGGTAACTACTTGCAGTTAAATGTGCAGTAGGTATCGTGTCGAAATATAAAGATCATAAAATTATTTTCATTTCAGATTGTGAAACAGTGGTGAAGAAAATTAATTCACTTGAGATGGATAGATCAAGATGGTCGTGCTTGATTGAGGAAGTGAAAATAGCAAGAGCAAAGTTCCCGAGTTCATCAATCAACTTTTGGCCAAGGAACCGGGTGGAAGTAGCTCATCATTTAGTGAGCGAAGCAAAGGAGAAGGGGATATGGGGCGAGTGGGACTTATGTTCTACTCATCAGCTTCCGCCGGTTGTCCAAACTTTTTTCATGGTAGACCAATATGGTTGGGCTGGAGAATTGGGTTTAAAATGGGCCGAATCCTGGGCAAGCACGTTGATTCTTGCTGTGCCTCGGGGTGTAATTTCAAATCCTTGTAACCGCTCTGATATACTTCAATAGAGAATTTTCTATCTTTCAAAAAAACTCTACTGGTAAGCGTGCATATGCAAGGCATGTCGTGACCAATGTAAATTAATCTGAATGTGTTGCTAAACCAATTTCGTTATACCATGTCTCATCCAAAGCTAAGACTTGATTAAGAATTATTATTACTAGTACAATGCCCGTGTCTTGCTACGAACCTTTAAAGAAACAAAGAAAAAACATAAATTTATAAATATAAACTAGAAATTAAGCACGCTGTTGGCGTGCTAATGTAACCCGTGGTTGTATGTGTGTATGTATGCATGCATGCATGCATGTATGTATGTATGTATGCACCCGTATGCCAACATCCAACAACGAATCATAACCGTCTGATCTCTTTAGGATGGCTCACATCAAAGGCAAAATTTGTTTTACAACAATGAAAGGTCCGTACTTTTGATTTTTACCATTGAAACAATTCAGTGCACTTTAACACCACTCAAATATCTCCCGTTAGCCATTTATACTATTCATCCACCAACTGTTAGGTCAACTCTTTACTTCACCTTGTGGCGTAGGTTCTTCCGGCATGTCATCGGCATCAGGAACTGTTTCCCGTGAGAACTACACCATGCCCCCACCTTCCCGTCTACATCTGTCTCGTCGAACGGCCACTACCTTCTTCTCAATTGTCTCTCCAAGCAGCCACCACCTCTTCTTTTGTCTTGTAGGGATCCTGTCGATGCTTCTTCTTCTATCTCGTAGGGTTGCTGTCGCCACCTCTTCCTTTGTCTCATAGAGCCGCTAATGGTGGCATGGCATGACGGAATTGATCTTACCTTGATGGAAGACGTGATGATGGTCCTAGGACAGTAAGTAACGTTTCCAAGACATGAATGTGTTCCCGGGATGGTTAAGGTGGTAGCGATTGCTTGCCAAAGTAGAATCAGGGCAAGGTTTAGACGTTTTTGCTATAGAGGTTCTTAGGTTAATTTGTTGGGTGGGGCTGTGGAGGAGCTTCTTGGGGTCTTCTAGATTAGGTATTTACCATACTACCATTGGTTGAGCTCGAGCATGGCTGTAGTGAGCTCGTCATGATGGTTGTGCTTGTCCAATGACGATAGTCATGAATATGGCTATCTACTGTGTTAAAGCTTGGTTGCATGTGCTTGGAGGAATCAACGAGTCATGAGAAGAAGTTTGGTTAGATTGGTATTGGGTCAATTATTGATGCGAATTGTAATGTGCTAACAACATGAGAGCATATGCTTTGGGTGGTGACGGGTACTGCTCTAGGAGACATATTGCCACTCAAATTCATAGCCATACTGATTGATTCCCATGAATTTTGAGCTTATTGTCGGTAGACTTCGCAGCTGGGCAGCCGCTTGGGTTGTCCACGCACATGTCGTGGAGGAGCATCGGCGGTTAGCGGTAGCAGGTGGAGACTATGATGCTGAAGAAGATGGAGGCAAAGGCCGAGAAGGGCTCCTGGTGAGAGATGGAGATGGTCAGAGGGAAAGCGTGAACCAGGAGCTTCCTCGGTGCTAGGAGGTGGAGGAAAGAGTTGATTTAATGGATAGATGGAAGTAATGATATGATAGGATAATGAAAGATCTTTCGATGTATTAAACGGCACCGAACTTTTTAATGGTAAAAAACAAAAGTGTGGATCTTTCTTTGCTATAGAACAAATTTTGCCCATATCAAAAATGCTAATGTGGGTGCACGTGGTGCAAGAAATACAACTGTGTTTATGTATATATGTATGTACGTATGTATGTATGTATGAGTGTGTATGTATATATGTATCTATGTATGTAGTACGTACATAGGTACGTATGTGCGTACGTATGTATGTTGTCTGTACGTAACGTACGTATGTACGTACGTAGGTATGTATATAAGTATGTATGTATGTATGTATGTATGCATGCATGTATGTATGTATGTGTATGTATGTATCTATGTATGTAGTACGTACATAGGTTACGTACGTGCGTATGTATGTATGCAATACGTACGTACGTACGTACGTACGTATGTATGTAGGTAGGTAGGTAGGTACGTACATATGTATAATGTATGTATGTACGTGCGTATGTATGTACTTATGTATATTATGTCATGTATGTAGTACGTACGTACGTACGTATGTATGTGATATGTACGTATGTATGTAGTACGTACGTATGTATATATGTATGTATGCATATATTATATAGGTGTATGTCGTATGTATGCATGCTGGCACACTAGGTTAAATGTGAGCTGTCCGATCTCTTTAGGACGGTCCACGTTAAAAGTGATGATGTGGACGCACGTGGTGCAAGTATTGCAATCAGGTTTCATATATATAGATATGTAATTATAAAGGATAATAGTATAGTGCCTATGCATCGCAATAAGATAAAAAAGGGTGACAAATGTTTTAATGATTTGCACAACCAACATTAACACAAATAATATTTAGTTCTACGTCATCATGGACAATGTGTTATTGTTTTGTAAATAACCCTTCAAAATCAGGAAAAAAATAACAAAGATCCAGCAAATAATATTTAGTTCTATATCATCATGGATAGTGTGTTACATCCTCTAGAATAATACAAAAAAAATATCACAACAAAGGTCTGAACAATGTCACTAATAAATCACTAGAACATCAACAAAATACACATATTTCCATGCTCTTTTATTAATTTTTTTGAAGAGCAAACACCAGGACATTATATTTATCAATAAATCTTTGGATTACGTGGATGTAACACATGAGGGTGTATCAGCCACAACCGATAAGTTGATCGTATGAAACAGATCTTACTGGATCTCCTTATCTAAAAGTTGGTTTGCACAGTTGATCACTCATCTCTTGAGACACTTTTGGTTTAATCAAATCCTCCATGCATGCTCTTGTAGTTGAATGGTGTTACATACACATCCTGAAACTATATAGTTCAATGGTGTTGTATTGCAATTCCATTGTACAAGGTTTAGGTTATCAGGTGTACATGGACAAGTAAAATTACCCAAAGTTCAAGTGTAAAATTCTGTAAATGTAAATTTCAGGTGTACATGATACACATAAACATGGGTTCCAAATTGTTATTCCTGCTGCTAAGAATGTCTCCTCTTCAGCTGTAATAAACAGCTCGTTGTGCATATAATTTTAGCAAAATTCCCATGAAACAGGGACAAAAAATAGTACCTGGCACAACAAATCTGTAAATACACAACTTAAACATGCCATGCTGATTTCAGTAACAAATATGAGAAACAAAATAGCATAGACTCATAGTACATACATAATTTTCCTCATTTCAGAAAAAGGGCATGTCATTTCAAGCCAAACAACAATTACACTAAGCAAACCAACCAAGATTCATTTGCTCTTGGGTGCGTCGACAAAGTACATGTTACCTTTGTAGAAATATTATCCAGGAATTCGACATGCATGTTCATGGACAATACGAGGAACTATTTACAAATTTGGCTCTAAAATGCTTATTCATCTTTAGGTCGAAATGTACAAGGTCATAATTTTATTTCCAGTGATGTTTTTGGTTAACTAAATGTGGACTGCATGGGCCCCGGGTATCCTCTAGAAGGCCCATAAGGGAGCAGATAGGGGGCGACCCAGGTCGGTTGGCCGAAGATGGAAACCACTCGAATCGGGCGGAACTTAAGCCGCAAGAAAGGGTCCGAGTTTTTAGGATATCCCCATGTAATTAGCAGATCAATGCATGCATTCCATGTAACATCATAACGGAAATAGTTGCCATATACCCCGCGACTTACTGTAAACTCTATCCCCCCTGCACTATATAAAGGGAGGGGGTGAAAGCCATCAGAGAGGGCGATGAGATCATCGATAGGAACATCATCTTGCATCTTGATCCACCAAATAATCCCAGAGCACAGGAAGTAGGGTATTACCTCCTCCGTTGAGGGCCTGAACCTGTATAACCCTGTCTTGTGCTAGCCATCTGGCCTAGTTCTTGATTAGCGTCCCCTCGTACAAATTCATTGCCGGCGGTGACCCCCCAGTTAGTCACCTGTTGACACTAAAGCACCCCGAGTTTAGAATTGATGCGTAGAAAATCAGAACTCCTCTTTTCTAAACTTTAGCGTGTCAGCACCTAGAGCTTTATTTGTTTGTTAGAACCACCCTTATTTCACCATTGAAAAACATCAAAGCGTGAAGGACATCACTAAAACAGGAGCTATGTCCTGTACAGAACCTCACAAATGTCACACACAAATTTGATGTGCTAACCAGCATATTCAAAATAGAGTTTATCTGAAAAAAAAAAAGCATGCATTCATCTGAATATGGCAATATAAAACTTTTCGCAAAGCATGGATATGGAAATATAAAACTTTTCGCATAGCATGGATATGGCAATATAAAACTTTTCGCATAGCATGGATATGACAATATAAAACTTTTCACATAACATGGATATGGCAATATAAAGCTTTCCATCAATGGATCAACTTGAGTTTATATTGTAAATATTTAAAAAGTGACACCACTGTTTTGTTCTCCATTCGAGTGTTTTTTTTCAATGGCATGGATCAACTTGAATTTAGAAGCAATGCCTTTCTGCATAGCATGATTCCAAATATGCAGTTTAACTATAGGCATGAATTGTGAATGCATGAACTGAAGCTTACATGTGGGCAATTACATGCAATTCTATAAAATATCTACACACAGGTTGTTTTGTAGGAGCCGATGTAGATAGATGTTTGCTTAAAAGTTACTCAGAAGAATACTCTAAAGATTCTCTTCTATAATAATATGAAGTCATATTTCATTTATATAGTATACAACGTTCGTGTCTTGCAAAGGACCATTAAGGGAGGAAAGAAAACATAAACCAGATCAGACAACATATAAAATTAAAGTAGAAGTTTATACCATACCAATGTGTGCATGTCATGCACAATAATATTTTCATTTAATTAGGAGGTATTAGAACGAGTGCATTCAAATAATTATAGTGCCATGCAGAATGCAAATTGAAAGTACATGATGAAGTATGACATCCTCAGTTTTAGCTCAACTACACAGATGTAATACTTTCTCATAGATCATGCATCTTTCTTTGGTGAGATATATGCTCACACGTTGATGGACACCAGCAGCTCCAATGTAGAAATGTAATCTTTCTTTTGCATTATTGTCCTGTGTTCCTTAACACTTCTAGCATCGTAACTTGTAAGTGTCAGATCATTAATTCATTATGTATTACGAAGTAACATCTAGTTAAAGCAAAAAAGATCACCATTCGACTCCACTTAAGTTAATGATGAGCTAGTTATTGGAGCTACATACTGATGTCATGCCATGTAATTTACACAAAAAAAATCTGAATAACCTTGTAATCATATGAGATGTTGCAAATGCACACAACCGATCAAATTAACATTGAACATGTGGCAGAATGGTTCACGCCGATGGTGTATTGATCTTACTGACAGAAATACGGAACACATGGTACATGCACAATTAACTTACATTGAGCTGTAGATGATGTTCGCAACCATGTAGAAAACAGCAGAGACAATCATCATTTTTTAGATCACGAACAAGCATAATGACAAAATACTAAAAATTTGTAGCGAGAGATACACTGTCGAAGCATCAACACCAACTACAATATTTCATATTCAAATACTAAAAAAAATTTAGTGAACCCATAAATCTTGCATTCAGTGAGAACCAAAATTTATAGGCACCAGTAGCTAATCCAGGACACCAAGTTAAAGGACATGACCGTCAATTTACGTATCATAGTTGTAAAACTAAAAAGTGGTAAAACTACTTGGCTTGTAATTTATTTTCGTCCTAATACACAAACATGCGCAAAGATGCCTGTTGTGGCGTGGTATCCACAATAATAGGGGGCATCCTCTACTAGCCTCCATGGGAGGGGAGGAGAGAGGACTACTCAAAGAGAAAAAGAGGGGGGAGAGAGAGAGAGAGAGAGAGAGAGAGAGAGAGAGAGCTCATGAATGAATGAGAGGAATCTATGGCTCAAGGGCCACGGTGGTCCATTTATATAGGGCGAGGGCAAATGGGAAATACCCTTATTGCCCCCAAACCCTAAGTGCCCGATGGGCATATTTGTACATTCGCATGTTACATAGTGGGCCGTGTACATAATGGGCCTTGGGCCTTCCTATACATGTGATCTACTCAAGTTTAGCCCAAGCCTTCGGGCCACCTAAAAGATGGGCACCCCCTAAAACGCATGATACAACTGGAGCCCCTTGTATGTCTGTGCTGAGTCCCCGAGGGGCGGGCAGACACAACAAACATCGGGTTGGGTCTTGGCCTAGCTTTTCGGGGGCCGGAGCAATCCAAAGCTTCATTCTTCATCTGCCTTCGGGATGGCGTTGAACCGCGCATGGGCCTCGTTAAAAACTCCTCCTGGAAAAACCCAGTGGGAAAACCCAGGATGGAGAAAAGAGTGCCCAGCAGATGCGGAGCGATCTTGGTGAAGTCGACGAAGATTCGATGCCTCTAGAGGGAATTATTCTTCGGGTTGCTCTTTGTGTCTTAATAGAAGACGTTGTAGACCCGCTCCGTTGAGCGGGGACCTTCGGGTAGCCAGCGAAGGGGACCTTCGGGTGGCCGGCGAAGGGGACCTCCGGGACGTGAACGAAGCAGTCGAAGTAGCCAAAGTCGTCGCTGACCCGCTCCGCCGAGGACTGGACCCTCGGGACGAGCTGGGGTCTTCGGGACGTAGGCGAAGTAGTCGAAGTAGCCGAAGTCGTTGCCGATCCGCTCCGCCGAGGACTGGACCCTCGGGACGAGCGGGGGTCTTCGGGACATAGGCGAAGTAGTCGAAGTAGCCGAAGTCGTTGCCGACCCGCTCCGCTGAGGACTGGACCCTCGGGACGAACAGGGGTCTTCGAGACATAGACGAAGTAGCCGAAGTCGTCGCCGACCAGCTCCACCGAGGACTAGACCCTCGAGACAAGCGGGGGTCTTCATGTTGCAGTCGATGTCGGCCTTCGCGTTGCAATTGAGTCAAAAGTCGTTGTCGAAGTCGTCGTACATCCACAAGGCCTTCGGGTCAAAGGCAAATTTGTAGGCGAGGTTGTGGTCGATGTTATCTTTATGAGCCTAAGGGCAACCAATCCCTCCTAGCCCCTCATATGTGTGTTTTAATTTTCTAAAAGACTAAGCTGATGTAAAGTATTCGGTTGCCCGAAGGCTCCTAAGTTGTTAGATGTTATGCATGTGTCACGTTATTTGCTTGTGAAGGGTTATACGGAGAGATACTTATCGACGCATGGTCCTCGGGGTGATTGATACCATACTGCCGAAGTTGAAAAACCATAAATTTCCGAAGCTTCTCGATAATTAAATAATATCCTTTGGTGAGAAATCCATCTTCGAGAGAAATAATAAACTCCGAAGCATACGGAGTGAAAATAATAATAATCTATGAAGCGCGTGAAAGCGCAATTTTTGGCGCGCGAGGGCGCCTGGCGCACGAGGGCGCGAAGGTGCGTGAGCACTTGGTATTTTAGCGCCGGGGGCGCTTCGGCGCACAAAGGCGCGAAGGGTGCGTGAGCACTTGGTTTTTAGCGCCAAAGGCGCTTTGGCGCACTAAGGCACGAAGGGTGCGAGAGCACTTGGTTTTTTAGCGCCGGGAGCGCTTTGGCGCACTAAGGCGCGAAGAGTGTGAGAGCACTTGGTTTTTTTAGCGTCGGGGGCGCTTTGGCGCGTTAAGGCACGAAGGGTGTGTGAGCACTTGGTTTTTTTAGCGCCGGGGGCGCTTTGGCGGGTTAAGGCGTGAAGGGTGCGTGAGCACTTTGTTTTTTAGCGCCGGGGGCGCTTGGTGCGTTAAGGCGCGAAGGGTGCATGAGCACTTAGCTTTTTAGCATCAGGTTAAGGTGCGAAGGGTGCGTGAGCACTTGGTTTTTTAGCGCCTGGGGCGCTTTGGCGCGTTAAGGCGCGAAGGGTGCATGAGCACTTAGTTTTTTAGCGCCAGGGGCGCTTTGGCGTGTTAAGGCGCGAAGGGTGCGTGAGCACTTAGTTTTTTACCGCCAGGGGCGCTTTGGCGCGTTAAGGCGCGAAGGGTGCGTGATAGCACAATAATCCGTCAACCTCCGGTGGAGGGCAATAAAGACGCGCAATGGCGCGATGGCGCATGAAAGCGCAATAATTCATCAACCTTCGATGGAGGGCAATGATAGTCTTCGAGGCGCGTGATAGTGCCAGGCGCGTGAAAGCGCAATAATTAATCTTCCTCCAGGGGAGGGAAATCATCATCTTCGGCGCACGTGATGGCGCAATAATCAATCTTCGTCCGAGGGATGGAAATAATCATTTTCGGCGCGCGTGATAGCACAATAATTGATCGACCTCCGGAGAGGGAAATAATAATCTTCGGTTGACTGCGGTTGACTTTCGCCTGACTTTTGTTGATAGAGTTCACTGGCTGATTTTTGTTGGTATTCGGTTGATCTTCAGAGTCTTTGGGCGCGTGATATCGCAGTAGCACTTTAGCTTGCGGCGGGTTTTTTAGCTGCCCGAAGGCACACCGACAGCGATCTTGACATGATCAAGCTGGCCCGATGGGTGAAAGTGTGGCTACCCCACAGTACCCTAAATGGTGGCGATCTTTACATGATCAAGCCCGGGTTTTTTAGCGGATTTGTCTTGACACTGACGGCGATCTTTACACGATCAAGCCAGCCCGAGGGTGTTAAGGCGATCTTTACATGATCAAACCCACCCGAAGGGTACTAACGCGGTTGTCCATCGGGTTTCCGCGCCAGCCCCTTAGTGTGTCAAGGTTGGTACCACCTGCGCGTCCGCATGGTGATAGGCCCTAGCGGGTTTTTCAGCAGATTTGTTTTGATGCTGACAGGGGATTTGTCTCGACCCTGGCCCGAGGGTGTTAAGGTGCTCTTTACACGATCAAGCCCGCCCGGATTCTTCGTATGGCTTGGAATTCTTGAGGTGCCTTCGATGTTTGATGAAATCCGTTGAAGAAACATAACAATCTTCAAAATTCAACGAAGAAGAAAAGGAACAATCTTCGAAACCTTGACTAAGAGGAAATGGTTTGTTTTTTTTTTTTTTGAGACTTTGCCGAAGATGAAATGGCATGTTTTTTGAGACTTTGCCGAAGATGAAATGACATTTTTTTTGAGATTTTGCCAAAGATGAAAAGGCTTTTTTTTTAGATTTTGCCAAAGATGAAACAACATTTTTTTTAGATTTTGCCGAAGATGAAACATAACAATCTTCAAAAAAATAGAGCAATCTTCAAAATTCGATGAAGAAGCATAACAATCTTCGGAAGAAATAAAACAAGCTTCAAAATTTGGTGAAGAAGCATAACAATCTTCGGAAGAAATTAAGCAATCTTCAAAATTTGGTGAAGAAGCATAACAATCTTCGGAAGAAATAAAGCAATCTTCAAAATTTGATGAAGAATCATAACAATCTTCGGAAGAAATAAAGCAACTTCAAGGCGCGTGAGGGCACAATAATTTCTATCTTCGGTCTTTGTTTTTTGGTATTCGAGCGCGTGATAGCGCGACAATTAATCACCCTCCGAAACATGATGAGGGCAATAAAGGCGCGCGATGGCGAATAGTCCTCGGCGAAGGTAAAGGATGAAATCCCGAAGACTCCGTAGGGCAATATAATAGCTTTTGACGCTTGGCGAAGGTAAAAGATGAAACCCCGAAGACTCCGAAGGGCAATATATAGCTTTTGATGCTTGGCGAAGGTAAAATCCTTGATCCTTCGAGCTTGTGGAGGATGAAATAATAACCTTTGGTGAAAGCCCCCGAAACTTGCGGAGAGCAATATAATTTATACTCGAGGAGTCCTGCATAAACAACTTTGTGCAATATTTTTGAAATGCCAAAGAGAGTAATATTTTGCAGTTTGGGACTTCTTATGAAACATTAGAGCAATGCCCAAGATGTTAGATAACTGGCCAAAAGCTTAAAGCTAAGCCGCTAGACAGTTGGGATCCCAAATTGCATAGTCATAATAAGACAAAGTGATTAACAGGAAACAACAGAGAATAGTATCATTGTATATGCAATATTCAGCAAGCTGCAAGAATGGGACAGCTGGGATATGGATTGAAGTCACCTGCATTTGGTGCTTTTGCAACCGCTGAGATTTTTCAGCCTTGACGCAGGAAACCCTTTGTTGTTTCGAGGACCTTCGAGAAGGTATCTTCGGGACCTTCGAGAAGGTGTCTTCGGGA
The DNA here is from genome assembly GCA_005191435.1 of Raddia distichophylla. Lineage (NCBI taxonomy): Eukaryota > Viridiplantae > Streptophyta > Magnoliopsida > Poales > Poaceae > Raddia > Raddia distichophylla. The sequence continues at coordinate 207,348 of SPJY01033614.1, read as the reverse complement.
TCTTCGGGACCTTCGGAGAAGGCGTCTTCGGAGAAGGTTTTTTCGGAGAAGGTATCTCCAGAGTATCTTTGGAGAAGGTGTCTTCGGAGAAGGTTTTTTCGGAGAAGGTATCTTCAGAGTATCTTTGGAGAAGGTGTCTCCGAAGTATCTTCGGAGAAGGTGTCTTCGGAGAAGGTATCTTTGGGGTCTTAGAGAAGGCACCTTCTCCTTTTTTTTTTAAGGCTCTCGGCCCGGGAAGGATTTTTGTGAATTTGGGGAATTCATGACTAATCTGCCTGAAGTCCCCACGGACGGCGCCAATTGTTATGGTATGGTGTCGACAACAATAGGGGCATCCTCTACTAGCCTCCATGGGAGGGGAGGAGAGAGGACTGCTCAAAGAGAAAAAGAGGGAGGGAGGGAGAGAGAGAGAGCTCATGAATGAATGAGAGGAATATGTGGCTCAAGGGCCATGGTGGTCCATTTATATAGGGCGAGGGCAAATGGAAAATACCCTTATTGCCCCAAAACCCTAAGTGCCCGGTGGACATATTTGTACATTTGCATGTTACATAGTGGGCCGTGTACATAATAGGCCTTGGGCCTTCCTATACATGTGGTCTACTCAATTTGAGCCAGGCCTTCGGGCCAGCTAAAAGATGGACCCCCTAAACCGCATGATACAACAATGCCCCTCTGCCCATGTGTAATACTAGTAATGTTAGCACGCCAATGGCACGTTGCTTCGATATATCTTGTCTGCTTGTTCACATGGTAGCGGTCGATGGGTATGACACTCCCACACTCATTGATTTTGAGTTATATCAGCAGGAAGTAATTGTAAATTATAGTGTAGCACGTTGATATGAATGAGTATCGATCCAATTAAGAAGTTACGTACCTCAAAGAGTCTACAACCCGCGTCTACATATAATATACTGAAATAAATGCATGTCATTCATGACTATTTTATTTTAGCCAAACAAATTTATGGTGAAATATTTATCATTGCCAAATATTTGTACTTTTTTTGCATATGTCCATTGAACTCATTCCTTCATTTTCCTGCAGTTGTTTGTTTAATTCATTCAATTCTTTGGGCATGCTATCCTGCAGCATTGTGTTCCCATTCTTTGGCTACTTCACTTTCCTATATTATTTTAGGGTTGCCTGATATTAATAAGCAAAATGAATTAGTGGCACACTGAAGACAAAAGGAGTTGGAAAAAATGGAAATCCAATAAACATGATCATGCTTTAAATGATGTTTGTTGTTTTCACACCGAACCAAAGCATCGGAATACCAAGAAGAAACTACACAGTGGGCAAAAGGTTACCTCATTGTAAGTTAATCACAAGAACATCTAATGGCTTTAAACTATGCAAACTACTTTTCATCCTTTGCATTTTGGTATAGGCGATTCCAATTCTTTTACTTTAAGTGCAATTCCAAAAATAGATACGGAAAGAAACAATAGACTTGAAAATTTAATACATTGATATTTTCAAACGCAAAGAATAGTGCCTGCAATAAACCAACATTGAATATGTCAACCTATCCAAAGGAGATGACAAACAATTGACACTAAGACATATAGGAGTGCAACAACTGTAGAATTTCTTAGTGTAGATGTTCAGTGACTGTGCCACGTAAACTGAAATCAAACAAAGCATATAACCTATGGATCAGATGTTTTGCAATATCTGAATGAAATACCTGAAGGCTGTAACTCGAGAGATAACTCTGAGCATCCGAGTACGTAGGAAGCCATCACAAAGCTGAAGCTGAGGAGAAATTTGCAGAACCTAGATACCACAAAGCAATCAACTTAGGAACATAAGTTTAATGAAACTTGTTACAACCGTAACATAATCTGTGCAATACCTGCTATGTTGCTACATATACATATCCTAGACATGCATAGCTCCAATGAAAATTATAATGTCTAAAGAACAGTCAAGTTGTCAGCCGCTCTGCTGCAATCAAGAAAGAGAGAGCACTATAAAAGCTAGGAAGAGGAGCCAAAAGTGTGGGGACACAGTAATAACCATAGGTAAATCATGATGCCATTTTAATAATAAGGTGTAACAGCAAAGCATCTATGTTTAGGAACATAAACCAACGCTACTGCAACATATATTGCAACATGCATAATCAATTTCCTTCCATTAACATAATGCATGAATAGTTCTTTAAATTGGAGTAAATGCTTTGAAGGGGCAGCTACAAACACACAGGGCGATGCCCCCTCGTTGTAAGATCTTGAGAAAAACATATTTAAGTATGATAATTTAAGGATATAGTCAGGAGGGCCTGCACCACACGATCGAATAACAGGGAATAGAAGAGAGGACATGGCTCGCCCTCTGATTTTTGCATTGGCGTGGATGAAGGAGAAGATACAAACACTAAAAAGAAGAGAGCACAAACATGGGCCAACGGCCAATGCGAACTTCTATTTCTAAGAGTTACTATATACAGGTAGATAGATACATCGATTTTATCTTGTTGCCGCATGATTTAACAGTGCGCAAAACAATGCTCTGATTGAATTCCAAATTTAGTAAGCTCCCGGAACAAAAAAACATCAATCACTCTATGCATTCTATATTTTCGTTCAAGCAACTAAATAAAAATATTGATTGACATGGATCCAGAAAAACGATGGGGCAATCTGCAAGTAGATGGCCATATCTTAGAAGGTTGGCAATCTCAAACAGATTATCTAAACTCTTGGCAAGAAACATCATACAAATTTTACCCAAAAACTAAAGGGTCAATAATATGAGTTAATGTCTTGAGGATGTTCAGGCCTAGAAACACACAAAAAAAATCTAACCAAAACCTCATGAAAATTGTAGGTTTGAGCTAGCCTATACAGCTAGAACAGTTATAGTGATGAAAATGTTTTTTTTTTTTGCAAAGACCGCCTATAAACTGAAGAAAGAAATTAACATAACATCCAATTCAATGGATAAAATAATATTTCCAAGCACCTCAAACAAAGTACATGATTTTACTCACATGTAATCTCATCTGGCACAGAACTATTTTTGTCTTCTGTAGTTGCGATAAGAGAGATAAGTGGTACATGAAGCAGTTGCTCTGCGTGATCATCAAAGAAAACAAACTTGGCTTCTTTTGCATTTGGCTGAGCGATTTGTGATGGGTTCACACTGATGACGGTACCTAGAGAAATATATTTCTTTTGTAAGCGTAGATTTTTTTTCGATAAAGGAAGATTATATTGCTTTCAAGAGCAAAACATCGAGTTGATACAAAGTCTTGAAAAACTCTCTCCCGGCCTCTGTATAACAAGATACACACAGCCTAAAAAGAAAAAAGAAAAAAGAAACGCACTCTAGTGACAATCAATCCGTAGAGTAGAACGCCACCCATGCGCCTGGGAAAAAAGGGACTTGGCCACCTGCTCCAAAAGATATGTACGTAGCCTCCATAGTTGTAGATCGCAAATCCTGCTTCTGAAGCACAACCCATGTACGCAGCCAATGGGTAATAGTGAAGATAACCTGCAGAGGAGACAAGGTGAGTTTCTTTTGGAAGACTAAGTCATTCCTACTTAACCAGAGCGACCAAACAGTGGCTGCTGCTCCAAATAGGACAAGATTTCTAATTTCCTTGTCAAAACCAACTAGCCAATTTCCGAACATATTGGAAACACTAGAGGGTCTAGGAATTCCCAAAGCCAAATGAATTAAGTTCCAAACCACTCGAGCAAAACGGCAATCAAAAAGTAAGTGTTTAATTGTCTCGTCTTTGTGACAAAAGCAACATGTTTTGCTACCTTGCCAATTGCGTTTAGCTAGATTGTCTTTGGTCAAAACTACCCCTCTACGAAGGTACCACAAAAAGATTTTGACTTTTAGCGGGGCTTTCAGCTTCCACAAGCGTTTATTTAGATTGGGAACATCACGATAAATCAAAGCTTTGTATAGAGATTTCACCGAGAACTGACCGTTTTGGTGCAAGTTCCAGCGAAAATTATCTCTATCCTGAGTTAGAGCAATATTAGCTAAGCGTGGTAATAGCTCATCCCACGCTGCTAATTTTGTTCCAATCAAAGAATGTCTCCAGGCTATGTTTGGATGAGGGGGCCTCAAAACTTCTGCAATGGTTATGAACTTTCTTCTAGTTATGCTATATAAACCAGGGTATTGATCTTTTAAGGAAGTTCTTCCTAGCCAAATATCCTCCCAGAACCTCACCTCCGATCCATTCCTGATATTGAAAGTTCCAAATCGGAGAAACTCTTGCTTCACTTTCATCAGGCTAGACCAAAAATGTGAGTCTCCCGATTTCCACTCAGCTTGCACTAAAGGTTTAGATGCAAGATATTTATTCCTGATAAGCTGCTGCCAGGTGCCATCAGTTGTAAGAAGCTTGAAAAGCCATTTGCTTAACAAGGCGGTATTTTTAATGCTAAGGTTAAGAATGCCCAAACCTCCTTGGTCCTTAGGTTGAGTAAGGATATCCCACTTGGTAAGGTGATATTTTTTTTTGTTCTCGTCACCTTGCCAATAGAATCGAGATCGAAAATAATCCAATCCTTTCAGGACACCTTTTGGTATGGTGAAGAAAGACATTATGTACATTGGAAGACTACTCAACACTGAATTAATAAGTGTCAGTCTTCCACCAATTGAAAGGTTCTTGCCCTTCCAACTACTGAGTCTCTTTTCAAAGCGTTCCTCTACCTTCCTCCAATCTGAATTTCTCAACTTCCTATAGTGAATAGGAATTCCTAAATACCTCATAGGAAGGTCCCCACTTTTACAGCCAAACAGGTCCAAGTATTGTTGCAATGAAGATTGTGCTTCCCCGAAGCAAAGTAGTTCACTTTTATGAAAATTAATCTTCAGACCCGATATTTGCTCAAATGCACAAAGCAGGAGCTTCATGTTGCGAGCTTTATCCATGTTATGTTCCATAAATAGAGCTGTGTTGTCAGCATATTGTAGGATAGACAGGCCTCCATCAATCAGATGAGGCACTACGCACTAATTTTCCCATCTTCAATAGCCCTCTTAATAAGAATTGAGAGCATATCCGCAACAATATTAAAGAGTAGAGGCGATAAAGGATCCCCTTGTCAAAGACCTTTTTTAGTTTGGAAGTAATGTCCCACCTCATCATTGACATTGACCGCTACACTCCCTCCTGAAATGAAGGACTTAACCCAAGAGATCCACTTGGGAGAGAAACCTTTCATTCGTAGAGTTTGGAGTAAAAAGGGCCATTTCACTTTGTCATACGCCTTTTCAAAGTCTATTTTAAAGATTGACCCCACTAAGTTTTTTCCGGTGTAGTTCATGAATGGTTTCATGCAGTATGACGATTTCTTCTAGGATATTTCGCCCACGCATAAAAGCTGTCTGTGTAGGACTAACTATTTTGTCAGCCACCAAATTCATCCTGTTTGTGGCCACTTTGGTGAAGATTTTAAAGCTTACATTCAGGAGGCAAATGGGTCTGTATTGTTGGATCACAATGGCATCTTGGATTTTAGGTATAAGGGTGATTACTCCAAAGTTAAGACTGAACAGTGGTAGATCTCCGGTGTAAAGATCATGGAACATTTTTAGCCGATCACCTTTGATGGTTTCCCAAAATTTCTGATAAAATTCTGCCGGGAATCCATCAGGACCAGGTGCCTTATTGTGTTCCATTTGAAAAATAGTATCTCTCACCTCGTTTACCATAAAAGGTCCAAAAAGAATATCATTCTCCAATTGGGAAACTTGAGGAATGTTCTAAGTCCAATTCTCATCTAAGGAGATTCCTCTGGTTCACCAAAAAGCTCTTTATAGAATCGTGTGATATAAGATTTAAGGCTGTCTTGTCCTTCGATTTTTCCAATATCATGGTCAAGGGAGAAGATACGTTTCTTCCTGTGGTTACCATTGGCAACCATTTGGAAATATCTAGTATTATTGTCTCCCAAGAGCACATCTTTCACCTTGGCGCGCTGGTAGTACTTAATTTCTTCTTCTCTGAGAAGAATAGCTAGCTGATCCCTCGCCTATGTGAGTTGTTCTCTTTCAGGTTCAGTAAGATCTCTAGCCTCTGTAGCAACATCCAAGTCATTGATTGTTGACTGGAGGTGTGCCTTTTGTTGCTTATAGTTACCATTAGTGTTGGATGCCCAGCCACGAAGAAAACTGCGTAGCGCACCCAATTTGTGATTCTAGCGTTGCACTGAGTTTTTCCCTTTCACTGGCCTATTCCAGATTTCTATGACCTTATCATAGAAATTTTCTCGGTTGAACCAACTAAGTTCAAATTTGAACTGTTTAGTTTTACCAGAAAAAGCCGGTGTCCCAGCATCCAACAATAGCGGAGTATGATCCGATAATCCTCTGTCTAAAGCCTGGATAGAGACAAATGGAAATTTAAATTCCTATTCGGTAGTCATAAGAACCCTATCAAGTTTCTCATATGTTGGATTGGATAAGGAGTTTGCCCACGTAAATTGACGTCCTGTGAGCTCAACCTCTCTAAGATCAAAACTGTCTATGACAGCATTGAAAAGAAAAGGCCAGCGGTCACTGTATCTGTTATTTTTTTTTTCCTTGCTATTTCTCAAAATGTTGAAATCACCGCCAATTAGGGTTGGTAAAAAATTATGTTGGCAAGTTCTCACAAGTTCAACAAAAAATGCAGACTTAAACTCATCTTGAGCTAGACCATAAACCGCCATAAGGATCCAATTGAATTTATCAGCCTTATTGCTTAGATGGAATTTGATAAAAAAATTCCCCTTCAACAATTAAAGATAAATCAAATGATGCCACATTAATTCCTAAAAGTATACCTCCGGATCTCCCTCTTGGTGGTAAACAGTGCCAAACAAAGTCCGCCCCCCGGAGAGTCGAGCTAGATTTGATTTTGACATATTTTGTTTACCCGTTTCCAATACTGCTATAAAGTCTAATTTATGGTCCTTCACAGCATCAGAAATATATCGAAACTTAGCCAAGTCCGAAAGACCTCTGCTATTCCAAAAAAAACCTTTCATGAAGAACGATTTTTTTTGTTATTACTAAGGCGCTTCTTGTGGCCTTTGGACGAGGACTTGGACTTACGATTGGAGGCTTTGAGATCACAAATTCTCATGTCCAAATCCTCCACCTCTAGGTCCACCTCGGATACATCCTTGATCAAGTGCGCGAGCAGGTCGCTGTCAACATCAGCAGCCTCGTCATCACTTGATTCAAAGGGATTGACTATCTTATTTTCCAGCAACTTTTCTTTAGAAATCTTGAGTTTTGCGTTTTGATTCACTGTCAATCTATCAAGCTCTACCCCTTTTAGCGCCTTGATAGATAAATTTAACCCTGAACTACCTTTCTGCATTCTAAGCCCTATGCTGCTTAAATTTGTGCTACACATTTCATCTGTCATTGTATTGATAGAAAAGGGGATACCGGGCTGCGGCGTACCTGGCTAAACTGAAGTAGGGATCAAAGACGAAGGTGGCGTCTCAGAATGAGTGGCCGTCATCTTGTCTCCCCGAGGAGTTACACAAAGCCGTACGTTTCATGGCTTTGCTCATCATATCAGCGTCTGCCAAAGATGTACCGTCCACAGAAAAAACATTATTTCGTATGCTACGACGGAGGCCATCTATAGAGTTGTAATTATAAGTAATGGAGGAAGGGCTTGTACCTCTAGCCTTACTCATACCCGCAGCAAGCACAGGAGAATCTGCATTTCTGATTTCCAGAGTTGGTGCATTCTCCACACAGTCAATTCTGCTGGGTGTATAGTCTGAGGTCGAGTTGTGTATCAAGTGCTCACGGGTTACAGAGTCCACCTGCTCACAGAAACTTAGCCCAACCACATCTATTGGTGCAGCAGCTATATGCACTGACAGTGCAGGTGTCAAAGTCTGAGCCGTATTGCAAGCTGATTTTGAACTCAACCCAACCATGGTCGGCGCCCCTGCAACATGATCAGCTAACCTCTCACTGCTATCCACCGAAGGCAACGAGACCAGATCCGAGTTCTTGCCCTTTGCTGATTTCAGCTCAACATAAACAGAATTTGGTTTTGTCACACCGATGAATCCCGTAGGACTAACACCATCTAGAACCAGATTTTTGAGAGGTCTTGCAGTTGGATTTGGACCTAAAGGTGTCACTGCAATCTCGGTTGACATCTCAGGGCCACTGAAGCAATCACAGTTTTCAACTTGCATGGGGGCTGACACACTTCCTTTCGGATGAGTTTTAGAATCAATTGCACTCTCTACAACTTTAGACTTTTTATTTGCATGATCTGTCTCACCATCCTTTGCTGCCCCATCATTACCGGCACCATCATCTTCTCTTTCATTTAGGGTGGGGCTGTTTGGAAGGGGTGTTGCAGGCTCAAAATCAGGTTTCTCAGCAGTGAATGTAAGGTCATACCCAACTTTGTGGAACACCACATCCGTTGTAAGAGGCAACTGCGCATTATCCAGCATTCCAACCAAAAGCCGAACAACACCCTTCTTTCTGTAAGTGAGCATATCAACTTCCAAAGCGGTGCCAATCAGTGAACCAAGAGCCCAAAAACCCAAATAATGTCTCCATGCAATTGGAACTCCTGTCACATGCACCCACCTCTTATCAAGAAAGTATGCCGGCTGCACTTCCCCATTTAATTGCCACTCAGAGATTGTCAAAGTCACTCCATGATTTTTTAATTTATAATCAATGGCCGACATTCTTTGGAGCTCCTCCTCAGTGGGAAAAGCAACCAAAAAGGAATCAACGCCGTGAGATAGAGCCTCCCAATTCCAATCTACCCTTGTCAACTTTGCAAGCTCGGCCTATATCGTGGCTGCGTCAAGCATACCACCAGTGACTTTCACCAAAGCCGTGGGAGCTGGATCAGGGGTCTCCAACTTGTAAGCGTAGATGAAACGACCATAGATTGTTAGGAAAAAAGAAAGTCATATAAGGTTGATTTGATTTACCTGGGTTCTGCAGTTGTTGCTCCAAAGTTGGTGCACTGATGATACTCGCCTTCATTTTTCACTGTTTTGTGGCATTTAGTACACGCTAGGTACCACCATGAGTCATCATCGTCAATCCTTCTTATAACTATCCGCAGACTATATGCTTTTTTCTGTTTCGAACAAAATAGACTGGCTTATAAAAAAGAGGTCGTATACATAGATAACAGTGTGCGAAGGATAAAGAGATGAGATTAAATAACCAGAATGGAGTGGGGATGGATACTACATGACTCTGGAACTGTCACAAATATGTGTTGGGTCGAGCTGGGGTGAGCGCAATATGTGTGATTTCATGATTAGCAGATCCTTACCTGTAGCATTCATAAACAGCGGCAGAATCGGGTAAAAGGAAAGCAGATAGGGGTGCGTTATGAGGAGACTATTGTGAACAATAAAATATTGTCGGCAAAAATAGCTTTATAAGAATGTAAGACAAAAATTTGTTATACTCTGTTTTGAAGGTCTGCTATTTCATGAATTGTGGGATCCATGTACCATTTACTGGCGCTAGTGCTTTGCAGGGTTAGTCGATCTGTATGAATTGCAAAAAGCATGATGTGTGTGAGGGTGTATTTATGTGGCAAGTAGGGCTTCTGTATGGAATAACAATGTAACCTGCTATTAGACTTGGGGTAAATCAGAAGAATTCTTAAGCGAAATGTACGTAGACGGTAAAACCTACAAACAAAAGAATAACGGCTTGTAAGTGCAGGCGCCCAGGCCTGATTGGTTTTGGTAATTGATGACCTGAGCTAATCAAGTCGCCGACCACATCAAGACTAAGGATTTTATTTAATAGTTCATCTAAGTTTTTGTGTGCGTGCTGGCGTGTCTTCGACGCCTGGCGATTGCCTTCTCTCTCATTGCAGGGTTGAGCATAATTCTGAGTCTCTGATCTTATCTTGTTTCGAGAATATTCGAGTGGGTTCCGAGGTAGTCCAGCTGTCAGTGGGTGAGATCGAGAGGGCTCCAGAGTAGTATAGCTGTCAGGGTTCGAAAGAATTCCGGGAGAACAGTTGTTCGGGGTTTCGTAGCCGTTAAGTCTTTCCAAAGCTAGATATTTTCTAGGGGTGCGAAACTTCCCGCCTAGACGTCCAAAATTCCCGGCCTAGCCTTCGAAAGTTCCCGCCGAGTCCAAAGTGCCAAAATGCTAGTGTCGGTTCGGTCACCATAACAGCAGCGTGCTTCCTGAATTTTTATGGTTTTTTGTAGCTCAAATGAAAAACTTGTCAACACGAAAAAGATGTGTCTCGAAATTCTATACAACTTTTGTGTTTTAACTTTTTTCATTTGAGCACGGGAAGGTTCTCAAAGAGGTGAAAAACCGCGCTACTGTACTGGGGGTGCGGGCCGTCCGCCCGGAGCGTGGACTGTTCGCCCGAGGACGTGGACCGTCTGCACCCCATGTTGCCAGTTCTGTCTGGAGCAAGAAAGTGGGCTGCAAACTAGAGTTTCGTGGCTTATCTCTTTGGGGGATATTTAGGTGCCATCCTTAAGTGGATGGGGGAGAGAGAACTCATTTCATCCACCCATTGCCCCATCCACTTGAGAGAGCTTCTCCCATGGTGTGCTCCTCCCCCATGGCACCATGAGTGCTTGAGAGAGAGGGAGAAGGAGAGAAGGAGAGAGGAGGAAGAAGAGAGGAAGAAGAAGAAGATCCCCTACCTCTTCTTCATCCATTCCCAAAGGTGTGTGCCTCTCCCATGGAGGTCTTCATCCTAGGTGCCTTCATGAGTGCTTGAGCTAGAGGAAGGAGAAGGGAATGAGAGAGGCGGAAGAAGAAGGGTTCCCCTACCTCATCTCCATCATCCCCAAGGTGTGTGTGCCTCTCCCATGGAGTTTCTTGGTCCTAGGGTTTCTCCATGAGGAGTGAGGTGTTGTTGAGGTGTGAGTCTCCGGTTCTTTGTGCTCTTTGTGGCTTGCTTGCCAGAAGGAGATCATCGCCGAGCCCGTCTACGACAAACCACTGTTGTGTTCCTGGCCTCCGTGTGTCAGGGGAGTCTCCATGTGTCGAAGAGGAGAAACCCACCATGTGTTGGTGGTCGCGCTCATGTGTTGGGCGTGTGGCGTAAGTCCTTCGTGTGTCGGGGGCACCTTCATGTGTTGGAGGTAGCCGGAAGACCACTGTGTGTCAGTGGCCGTCACCCATGTGTCAGGGACGCCTCTTCGTCCTTTGTGGACTACTCCGTGTGTCGGGGTGCGAGAAACCCACCGTGTGTCGGTGGTCGGGACCGTGTGTCGGTTCCGGGGTGTGAGAGCTTGCCGCGTGTGGGAGCGCTCGCTACTCTGTGAGGGTTTGGAGCTCACCCACCATTCGTTGGTGAAGAGCTACCAGGAGTAGATTGAGAGCTTGGGACGAGAGAGTCCCGGCTTTCATTCGTTGAAAGCTTCCTCAACAGAGACATAGGTACTCATTCGTTGAGTACCAAACTTTGGTAAACATCTCAGTTTGCACTTTCTTGTCTCGCTCTACTTTCCGCACAAGACTTGATCGCTTGCCTGTGTGTGCCATCGAGCCACCTATTAATTGCTCCTGTGCTTGCTCTATGTGAACATGGTTGATTTCGCTCCTAGCCTTGTAGGAAATACCGATAGCTGGGTCACTAAACTTGCTAATTCCTCAAATGCAATTAAAGGTTAAAATTTGAAAAAGAGTCGATTCACCCCCCCTCTCGGCCTTAGATCCCTTCAAGTGGTATCAGAGCTAGGATCTCTATTTGTTGCTTAACCGCATTAGAGATGGTCGACTAGGGTAGTGTTGCTAGTAATAGAATCCCTCTGTTCAATGGTACTCACTTTGCTTTCTGGAAATGATGCATGGCAGTCTTTCTCCAGTCCATGGGGTTGGATGTATGGAAGGTTGTAGAGTCCCCTCTAGGCTTTGCACTTGAGAAAGGCACAGTTCCCACACCTGTGAAAACTAAGAAACTTGAACTTGATGCTAAGGCTATGAATGCTCTGTTTTGTGGTTTGAGCATGGATGTGTTCAATCGGGTTAGCAACCTTCCCACTGCACATGAGATTTGGTCCATACTCATAGAAATACATGAGGGCACTGCTTCTGTTAAGGAAGGGAAATTAGTGGTGGTTAAGGAGAGATTCGATCAATTAAAAATGCTTCCCACTGAGAATGCTAATGAAATGTTCTCTAGGCTTAACCCCATTGTTAATGATCTCAAAGGGCTCGGTGCTTTCTTGTCAGATGTTTATGTGTGTAGGAAAATGAATAGGGTGCTGCCAAGGCAAGAGTACCGAGATATCATCATGTACCTCTCCAACAGTGGTGAAGTGGAGAAGCTTGATCCCACTGCTCTTCTGAGCAAGCTTACTGCTCATGAGATGCTCATCTTTGAGCCTGGAGCATCTCCTACACCTGAGAAGAACAAGGTGATTACTCTCAAGGCGAGTGGATCCAAGTCAAGTGGCTCCAAGGCAAGTCCAGCTGATGATGAAGAAGAAATGACACAGAGTCAGTTTGAGGAAGGCTTTGAGCAACTGTCACTGTTCATAAGGAATGCCGACAAGTGCATGAGCAAGAACTCCTATGGTGACAAGAGGATGGGCATGAGCTCATAATGCATCAATCCGATGCTATGAGTGCAATGAGAAAGGCTACATAGCTTCAATGTGTCCCAAGAAGTGGAACACCAAGTACAAGGAGAAGACCAAGGAAAATGGTGATGGTGAGAAGGCCAAGCACAAGGAGAAGGACCGAAAGAAGAACTTCCAGAAGTCAGGCTTCAAGGTGCTCTCCAAGCAAGGCAAGAAGCTGGCCTTTGTGGGAGAAAGGGTGACCGATGATAGCTCAAGTGACAATCTTAATTCTGGAGATGAGGAGTCCAGTGGTCAAGGTCTGGCCAGGATGGCGATTGCACAGTCTATACCACCTCCATCCAAGGTGCTTCACGGTAGTCACCGAGCCTCAAGAGTGGTACTTAGATGATGATGGGTCTACTTCCACTACTACAGCAGAGGCTTCATCAACACCTGCTTGCACTCCTAAGTGCTTGATGGCTCGACCTGACGACGAGGTGATTCTGATTCCGACTCCTATAATGATGTGGATGGCATACGAGAGTGTCTTAGGGAAGCTTGTAAGCGCTATGAGAAGGAAGCTTTGAAATGTCTTGCGCTTAGCAAATCTCTCAATGCTGTGAATGCTAAGTACAAAAACCTTGCTTCTAGGTGTGATAGCTTAAAAACTGAACATGATATCTTACTTAGCTCTCATAGCACTTTGTCTTCCAAATACAATACACTTGAAGAGTATCGTAATGTTTTGAATAATTCTCTAGATGATCTTATGCCCACTTATCATGAGCTTAGAAAAAACATGAATCTCTTGTTGCTAAGCATGATGATGTTGAGTCTTTTTCTGTTGCTACTCCTCTTCATGTTGATGATGTTTGTGCCATAGTTGATGTTCCTATTGTTGTTCCACCCAAAGTTGATTGCTCTACCTCTTGTGATGACTTGATTGATTTGACCTTGGTTGCTTCTAGCTCCAGTGGTTTCTCTAGCTATGCTATTAACTGTGACGACGTGATCACCGCTCAACCATTGCGGATCACACCCCGGTCAGATTTTCTATCCTGCTAGCCGATCAGCTCGAGCTCGGTTCGATTTGAGCGTCGGGAACGACGAGGAGCAACACACGGGGTTTACCCAGGTTCGGACCCCCTCGCGGGTAATAGTCCTACTCCTGCCGAGCCTTAGCTCTTTTCGTGTTGTGGTTGTATGAGATGTGATTACAGAATGCTTCGGAACGAAAGAACCGAATCCGACCCCGCTCCTCGGTCTCTCTCCTCCCCTTTTATACAAGCCTTCGAACTGGCGGAGAGTGCCGAGGGGGTAGGCAGTACAGTACTCTCAGTACACTCGATATGACACATGGACGCAACAGGAGAGACGAAACGTGCCGCTACCGAGCGGCGCCGCCCACGCGCGGTTCGCAAGTGGCCTCTGACCCGAGCGAACACACCGGTGACAAGACGGGCGGGCCCCAGCTTGTGCCGCCTGACGCGGGCGGCCAGTCTGATGATGGCCAACTCTCGCTCTGCCGGTCAATTCCTTCTGCGCCACAGTGACAGCTTGACAGACCCGCAGGGGTCACTGTAGCGGTAATCATCTCTGTCTTGGTCCATCCGCGCGTGATGTCGCATTGAATGCGCTTGTCCTTCGCCGCGGAGAAGAGCCTTCGCCCAAAAGACTCCCTGAGGACGCTTCCTGCTGCGCGGGCCCCACCTGACAGTGTGGAACCTCGCTCGCCCTGAGGGGCTCGCCCACACGCTGGGGTCTGATCGCCCGCCTGACGTGTGGGGCCCTCGCCGAACCACTGGGGGGCTCGCCCACGCGTCCACCTGACGCGCGGGGCCCTCGCCCAGCGCTTGAGGGGCTCGCCCACACGCTGGGGTCTGATCGCCCGCCTAACGTGTGGGGCACTCGCCCGGCCTTCCTTCGGACTCTTTATATCCCGGTATTTATTATACCGACAAACTGTACTCCTGATAATTGCAAGTTTGCTTTAGCTGCTAGGGAATTAGCTATTGAGAATGGTGAACTTAGGTTTAAACTTGAGAAATTTGACAAGGGTCTTGGGAAGTGCTATGAGAGTAGCCTTGTCTTGGATAAGATACTCAAGGAACAAAGAAAACCTATCCTAAAGGGTGGCTTGGGGTTCACCCCGGAGAAGCCAAAGGAGAGGAAGAAAAAGAAAAATGTTCCTCGAACATCTGCCATGAGGCAAAGCTACTATCATGCCTATCCTATAAAGAGAAACAATCAACATCACAATGGGCATGGAAATAACTTGCACACTAGTAAAAATGGTTCTAGGCATCACTATGGGCACAACACTTGGCAAGGACCGGCTAGGCACAACAACTTCACATGACAACCACCTAGGCATCATCTCGCATGGCAAGCTCCACCTAGATCTCACTACAGCTGACAAGGACCACCTAGGCACTATAACTCGATGTGGCAAGCTCATCTTAGAAACTATTACAATGGTAGGCCTCACTTTGCTTGGAGACACGCTTGGAACACTCCCACTCACCATGCTCCACAACCTAGGTTTAGGCCTGTGTATGTGAGAAAGGGCAGTGTTGTGGAGGGGGATTATTTGCTTAGGAAGGCTGATGATGGCAAGGTGTATGCCAAGTTCATTGGGATTGAAAGTAAGAATGAGCATAAGAAGCAAATCTGGGTGCTTAAGTCTTTGATTAATGATTTATTTGCTGTTGGTGCTAACCCTCGGGGACCCATTATTTGGGTTCTTGAGTCACAAAACTCTTATAGACAGGTGAACTACCAGAGTAGAGGATGCCATTGGGTGATCCGACAATGACTGTTCTCAGCATATGGCAGGCAAATCCCCAAGTTGTTCACCTCACTGGGGGAGAAGAAGGCAACTTCCCCGACAAGGCCACTTTTGATGATGGCCGCAAAGGCAAGATGGTTGGTTCTGGACACTGTTGGAGACTGAAGCGAAGGCATGGTGGAATGCTCTGGCAAGATCGTCTGACCTCAGATTGATTGAGATGGCAAGGCTGCACCTGCATCGACTTCTGAAGAAGACTTTCTATGAGCTGCTGATCGGGAGACGTCCAAATGTCTCATATTTCAAAGTCTCTGACCGCAAGGTGTTCATATACAAAAAGAGACAGCACTTGGGAAAGCTTCAGAGTTGCTGTGATGTGGGTCTCTCCCTAGGGTATGCCTTCAAGATCCAGATCTTCAGGGTGTTCAATGAGATAACCGGCAGTTGAGAGAGAGCTCCACAGTTGGTGAAGTCGCCTTCACCACCAGCTGAACCAATGGCAGACTAAGGGGGAGACTCACTTCAGTTGGACAGCTCAGTTGGTATATCACCTCCAATGGCAGATGAAGAACTAGTTGAACCACCTCCACCGTTGATCAAGATCCCATCACACCATTGCTCGTGATCATCCCGTGGACCAAGTGATTCGGGACTTGACTCATGGTATCCATTGAAGCAAAGCTTGTATCTCAGGGGTTCACTTAGATTGAGGGCATTGACTGTGGTGACACTTATGCAACTGTTGACTCGGTTGGATGCTATTCGGTTGCTTGTGGCCTTCTCCATTTTTCACAACATCACACTCAAGCAGATGGATGTGAAGAACGCCTTTTTGAATGGTTACAATGATGAGCTTGTGTACGTTGAGCAACCTCCAGGCTTCAAAGACCCCAAGCATCCCAACCATATGTACAAACTGTCCAAGGCACTGTATGGGCTCAAGCAGGCTCCCCGGACATGGTATGAAAGGTTGACAGACTTTCTTACCGACAAGGGCTTCAAGGTTGGCAGAGTTGATTCCACTCTCTTCACCAAGGTAATTGACGGTGATCTCTTCCTCTGCCAAATCTATGTGGATGACATAATCTTTGGAAGCTCAAATGAGGCTTTGTGCACCTAGTTTGGGGAGATGATGGTGAAGGAGTTTGAGATGTCGATGATTGGGGAGTTGATCTTCTTCTTGGGCTTTCAAATCAAGCAATTGAAGACCGGCACTTTCATATCCCAAGAGAAGTACGTCCAGGATCTCTTGAAGAGGTTTGATATGCTGCATTGCAAGCCGATCCGAACTCCCATGGCGACTAATGGACACTTAGACCTCAACACCGAAGGTATGACCGTCGACCCTAAGCTTTACCATTCCATGATTGGTGCACTCCTCTACCTCACTGCATCTAGGCCAGATATAATGTTTAGTTATGCATGTGTGCTAGATTTCAAGCCTCCCCTAGAGAATCGCACTTAACTGCTGTGAAAAGAATTTTGTGATACTTGAAATACACCCCTAGCATAGGCTTGTGGTTCCCGAAGGGTGCGCGATTTGAGCTTCTTGGCTACTCTGATTCAGACTATGCCGGGTGCAAGATTGATCGCAAGAGCACTTCCGGGCCTGTCATTTTTTGAGAGATGTCTTGTGTCATGGGCTTCAAAGAAACAGAACTCTGTGGCGCTATCTACCGCTGAGGCAGAGTACATAGCTGCAGGGAATAGTTGTGCTCAGTTACTGTTTTTGATACAATCTCTTTATGACTATGGGTTAAAACTTGACCATGTGCCTCTTCTGTGTGACAATGAGAGTGCGGTGAAGATTGCCAACAATCCGGTCCAACATTCGCACCAAGCACATTGATATCCATCATCAATTCCTTCGGGATCACGTGTTGAAGGGTGACATTGTACTTAAGCATGTGCGGACTGAGGACCAGCTTGCTGACATCTTCACTAAACAACTTTATGAGGCATGGTTTTGCAAGCTAAGAAATGAACTCAACATACTAGATAGGTCAAATTCTGCCTAGTTGGCATCCAAGGACCATGTGTGTGAACCTTGTACATATCTTGTGTTGGAGAATCTAGAGCTTTGCTTGTTATACTTCTCTCGAACCTTGTACATATCTTGTGTTGGAGAATCTAGAGCTTTGCTTGTTATACTTCTCTCATGTGTGCTTTAGTGTTTTCAATTGAACATGAGAGTCATTACTTGAGATTGATGTCACTTGCTCAATATATACTTAATACAAATTATGATTAAAATTGCTTGCTTGGAGCATGAGCTAGGCTATCTAGAGCTTACTGTATCATTTGGATTGCTCTATGTCTATCTAGATGACCTTGTACTTCTAGACTAGTTTAGGCCATTTATTCACTCATATTCATTGTCTTGCTAGAATTTGAGCAAATTGTGTGAGATGTTGAGCTATTTTATTAAAATGTGCTAAAATTGCAAATTTGGCCTCAAAGGGCATGTCATGTCTCACCAATTCTTCTCAATGAGATAACTTGCCATTGCACTAGGCATGAACTTAGGGGAGTTTTGGATGACCAAGACATACACCTTCAGTGTCATGCTGGGTGGTGTCGACAAAGGCTTGAGACATGAGAATTTAAGAAAATATGAAAAATTGATAAATCTTTGAAACCATGATCAACTAAAATGTTTTAGTCTCATGTTTTTGGCTTGGCCTTGGCATTGGGTGACATGATGTGCTCAATCTTGCTCTAGCAAGTATTTGTGTCCCCTTTTAGATGTTTAAGCACATCTTGATACATTTGGCTCTATTTCACCTAAATCTTGCTCTAGGTCTAATCATATCGAAACTTACATGTTGATAAATGTTATTATTGATCTATGTGATTTATGACCTAGAAATGGCTTGAATGTGAAATTTGGTGAACTCTTTTGGCATACTTATGATTTGTATAACCCTCAAAGCTCGCTAGATGCTCTCTTTATCTTTTATGTGCTTTGTTCGGCTTTTTGGTCCTTGATGCCAAAGAGGGAGAGTTTTTGTGCAAATCTAGTTTGTATCTAGTTGGCTTGCCTGCTTGTTCGCCAAAGGGGGAGAGAAAAATTGTCGAAGGGGGAGAGTTTTGGTCCTTGATGCAAAGGGAATGCAAAGTGGGAGAGTTAGTGCAAAACTTGTGTGCTTTGTGCCAAAGGGGAGAGTTTTGAGCGTATCATGTGGTATCTTTGAGCTTGCTTTGTGGGTGTTTTGATCTAGGGGGAGCTAATTCTTGCATACATTGCATCTCCTCTAGTTCTTTCAATTGGTATCATGGATAGATTGCAGTGCTATCATCACTCATTCACATGCACATACTTGTGCATCTCCACGTGATATCATTGCTTTAATTGTTTGGAGCTAATCCCTGCACCAGAGTTGCTTTGTTAGCTAAGCTTTGCAAGTGTTGTTATCAATTATCAAAAGGTGAAGATTGTAAGTGCAGGCGTCCGGGCCTGATTGGTTTTCGTAATTGATGACCTGAGCTAATCAAGTCACCGGCCACATCAAGACTAAGGATTTTATTTAATAGTTCTTCTGAGCCTTTGTGTGCATGCTGGCATGTCTTAGACGCCTGGCGATTGCCTTCTATCTGGTTGCAGGGTCCCACTGAGCACAATTTTAAGTCTCTAATCTTATCTTGTTTTGAGAGTGTTCGAGTGGGTTCCAGGGTAGTCCAGCCGTTGATGGGTGAGATCGAGAGGGTTCCGGAGTAGTACAGCTGTCAGGGTTCGAGAGGATTCTGGGGGAACAACTGTTCAAGATTTCGTAGCCTCTAAGTCTTCCCAAAGCCAGATATTTTCCGGGGGTTCGAAACTTCCTGCCTAGGTGTCCAAAATTCCCGGCCTAGCCTCCAAAAGTTCCCGCCGAGTCCAAAGTGCCAAAATGCTAGTGTCGGTTCGGTCACCGTGATTGTGATTTTTTTGTAGCTCAAATGAAAAACTTGTGTTTTAACTTTTTCATTTGAGCACGGGAAGGGCCTAAAAAAGGCAAAAAATGCGTTGCTGCACTAGGGGGCGTGGACCCTCAGCCTGGAGCGCGGACCATCCACACCCCATGTTGCCTGTTCTGTCCGGAGCAATAAGGTGGCTGCAATCTAGAGTTTCGAGGCTTATCTCTTTGGGGGATATTTAGGGGCCACCCTTGAGTGGATAGAGGGGAGAGAGAGGTCATTTCATCCACCCATTGCCCCATCCATTTGAGAGAGCTCCTCCCATGGTGTGCTCCTCCTCCATGGCCACCATGAGTGCTTGAGAGAGAGGGAGAAGGAGAGAGGAGGAAGAAGAGAGGAAGAAGAAGAAGATCCCCTACCTCTTCTTCATCCATTCCCAAAGGTGTGTGCCTCTCCCATGGAGGTCTTCATCCTAGGTGCCTTCATGAGTGCTTGAGCTAGAGGAAGGAGAAGGGAATGAGAGAGGAGGAAGAAGAGAGGAAGAAGAAGGGTTCCCCTACCTCATCTCCATCATCCCCAAGGTGTGTGTGCCTCTCCCATGGAATTTCTTGGTCCTAGGGTTTCTCCATGAGGTGTGAGGTGTTAGTGAGGTGAGGGTCTCCGGTTCTTTGTCCTCTTTGTTACTTGCTTGCCAGAAGGCGATTGTCGCCGAGCCCGTCTATGACAAACCACCGTTGTGTTCCTCGCCTCCGTGTGTCGGGGGAATCTCCATGTGTCGGAGAGGAGAAACCCACCATGTGTTGGTGGTCGCGCTCATATGTTGGGCGTCTGGCATAAGTCCTCTGTGTGTCGGGGGCACCTTCATGTGTTGGAGGTAGCCGGAAGACCACCGTGTGTCGGTGGCCATCACCCGTGTGTCGGGGACGCCTCTTCGTCCTTCATCGACTACTCCGTGTGTCGGGGTGTGAGAAACCCACCATGTGTCGGTGGTCGGGACCGTGTGTCGGTTCCGGGGTGTGAGAGCTTGCCGTGTGTGGGAGCGGTCGCTACTCTATGAGGGTTTGGAGCTCACCCGCCATTCATTGGTCAAGAGCTACCGAGAGTGGATTGAGGGCTAGGGATGAGCGAGTCCGGGCTTCCATTCGTTGGAAGCTTCCTCAACGGAGATGTAGGTACCCATTCGTTGAGTACCAAACTTCGGTAAACATCTCGGTTTGCACTTTCTTGTCTCGCTCTACTTTTCGCACAAGACTTGATCGCTTGCCTGTGTGTGCCATCGAGCCACCTATTAATTGCTCCTGTGCTTGCTCTGTGTGAACTTGCTTGATTTCGCTCCTAGCCTTGTAGGAAAAACCGATAGCTTGGGTCACTAAACTCAAATAGGACTCGAATTCCTTGAAACATAAGAATCAATAATGGAAAAGACGATAGCGTAATAACTTCGTATAGCATACATTATACGAAGTTATACGATTGTGTGTGCATAAACTTCTCCATTGCTACAGACATTAGGGCGCTTTGTGTTAAGGATTACCGAACAAGTAGCTCTGCCATTGAGTTGTATAATACATAAGAAGCACACAGTTAGTGAGCTAGAAAAACTCAAACCCAAGGGACCCAAAATTTAGAGGCCAAAATCTGTCCTAATTCCACATTTGATATGTTATTAACCATGTCTTGCCATCAAAAGAAATAATAGCATTTTTTCACGTAACAGGGAACAACAATAGGAACTGGAAATAAATTTTTAAAAAATAAACCCTAAACCCATTTCAAAACAAATGACAACCCAACTGAACCAAGATAGAAGGCTTTTCATTTCTGATTCATATTCCATACCCTTTCTCCTTAAAAGGAAATCAAATTCGGCCAACACTATTGAACTCTATTTTTTGCCACAAAAAGTACTATGAATGAAAATAAATATCAGTGGAAGATCTGCAGGTAGAATAACCTCAACATTTATTTACATATTATTTCCACAAAAAATCATGAGAGATAGCTATTGACGGTCAATATTTATAACATTTCATGCACTTTCGGCCGTCAACATAGCTCCAAAATGAAGGAACATGGACTAAAAATGTGTAAATTAACAAAGTTCCACAAGTTTTGGTAAGTTTGTGTCTTCAGGAACCTACTACGCAAAAGTGGGTCTGAACAGGAGAAAAGAGCCGGTCGACCGATCGGGCAAGGGCCGGCCGACCGACCTCTAGTCCCGAACTGACCTGTGTTTTCTCCAATGATCCTAAAAGCACACTTTGAAGCCATCTCAAGCGTCCAATCAACGTCTGTTTAATCCTAAGGACGTGAGTGCATTGAGGAGGATCCATGGCCCCACATTGAAGACCCATTTACTGACTTCAACTGCCAAAACCAACTCTAAGAGATGATCTACACCGCACATGAAGTATCCTAGGGGAATTGGATGGCCGGGAAGCACCGAAGGTTGGTCGGCCTACCCACCTAGGTCGACCGGCCCCCTTGTATGCCCCCTCGGGTGCTCCTTCGGCTGGGAGGTTGTGACACGTGTCCACATACATGGCACACCTCACTTGTTGTGGTGCACTATAAATAGAGGTCCTCTCTTCATTTGCTTCTCACGGAGAAGTGCGGCAAGAATTAGAAAGCAACGTTACGCTGCCCAAATATAAAGTAGAGTTGGTGAGAGAGGAGATTTAGTGCTAAGGAGAAGCCGGCGTGTCGATGACCCGCCACTAGAGCTCGGAAGCCGAACTCGGGTCCCATCCTTTATTTATAAAGTAATTTTATTTCATATACCTTGTTTCTCTATTGGTATTAGGCTCGTGCATGATCTTGAGTGCTAAATCTCTGTGCTTAGTTGACACAATAAATAGATATTAGTGCTGGGTTTAGTGGGAGTGCGTATCGAGTGACATCTTTGATACGTAGTGCTACTAGGTGTAGACGTGGTGTCTAAACTAGTTAGTACCTGGTAGACATCTAATTCAGCTAAGCGGTAGGTAGTAGGTGGTGACAGCCTTGCTATCCGCGTGGCTGTTTGTGGAATCCGCCCGTTAGTCTCAGCCCAGTCGAGCCCAATCGGGGGTGATCATAAACATCTGGTGTTCTTAACTGATAGCGGGTGATAGTGAATCGGTCGAGCTCCGATATGGAGTAGCCTATGTGTGAAATAAAACTTGTACCTTTGACTATAGTGGAGACCCTCATTAGAACCTCTCGACCCGAAATATCTTACCCGACTTTCGTCATTCCACCATATCCGTATCCATCCGGCCAAGTAAGATTAGAAACTAGACTCTTCTCGTTCCTCATAGGAAATCGATACCTTTGGAATACTCTGGGATGAAAGCTACTGGAATACTTTGAAATAGGCATAAGAATCGCCAACAATAGCACAAGTGCACAAGACAAAACATGCTTTTTAAAAAAAAAGAAAAGAAAATAAAGGAGCAATAAGCATAATGTAGCTATGCCAATTTGTGCAAAACAAATTAATTTTCAATGAGCTCATGCTGCCCACTGTGGATAATAATTTCACCTATTACATTAAGAAGATTAGGGACATAATCATACCTTTATCCCAGCAATAGGGCCAATCATTTCTTAATGAAAATACCTCTAATGCATCAATATGTTGATTAATAACAATCCGAATACTCGGCTGGAAGGAAGCATTCCCTATCAGAGCATCCCCAGCAGGACCTCTAAATTTTCCTCTATCGCTACAGTAACTGCTACAGTGCAAATTCCCTCT
Organism: Raddia distichophylla; assembly: GCA_005191435.1. NCBI lineage: Eukaryota > Viridiplantae > Streptophyta > Magnoliopsida > Poales > Poaceae > Raddia > Raddia distichophylla. The sequence goes on along the minus strand of SPJY01033614.1, from coordinate 184,391 downwards.
CACATACATCAAATTCCCTCCTGCTGCATTTGAAATTTTTTGAAATAGAGGCCTGTTTAGGGGGCCTGATGGGGATGCTCAGCATAGATAACTATTAATATTAATACTACATATGAGAAAGAAAGCTCTCACAATTGTAATATGGGAAAATTTTTGTGACATCCCAAAAACAAATCAAAACAATTAATTTTCATCCCAAATCTAATATTTGTTCAAACCTTCCTTGTTTACAAAACAAATTAAAAAAACCCTTTTCTATCTCTTCTCTCTCTCTCCTTTTCTTTTCTCTCTCTTCCCCTTTCTTTTCTCTCTCTGTTCTCTCTCTAGGTCGGCCAAGCCGAACCCGACCATTATCCCTGGCCGAATTTCAAAGCTGATCCAAACCGAAGCCCAACCCGAGTTCAACTCCAATGTCGGTACAATCTCTTATTCCCCAGTATAAAAACCCTTGGGGTTGATCCCAAAATCATCAGCCAAAATCGATCTCTAACACAAAGCCCCAAAACCCTAATCCAAAGCTCAAGTCGCCGCCGCTGCTCGTCGACCGAAGCTCGTCGTCGCCGCCTCTCATTGCCGTGGTAAGCCGCCGCCTTCCCAGCCCGGCCGCCACGACGCCATGCCGAGCCGTCGCCGCTTGCCGCCGCTAGCCTCCGCGCCTTGCCGCCGGGGTGTGCCGCGCCGCCCGGCCAGCACAGCGCCGCCGCGCCCCTGCCGCAGCCGTGAGCCGCCCAGGCCGCCGCCGCGCCCTGCCTCCCGGCCTCCGCCATCCCGCACCGCCCGCCGCCTTCCTCGGCCACGCCGCGCCGTGCGCCGCCCGCCGCAGCCGCTCGCCTAGCGCCGCGCGCCGCTGCAGCTCCGCCACGCCGTGCGCAGTTGCCCCGTCGCCGGATCCCGCCGTCGGTCCCGGCCGCCACACCGGAGACGCCGCCACCGCCGTCCCTCTTCCCCATCTCCCTCTCCCTCTCTTCTACTCTCTCCCCCCTCGTTTCCATCTCCCCCTCCATCTCTCTGTTTCCTCCCCCTCTCTCTCAATCTCCCAGTCTCTCTCCTTATCCACACACACCGACAGCCATATACTTCTCCTATGCAACTGCACAGTGGGCCACTGCTACAGTAAATTTTGTGATTTTCCTGATTTTCTATGAACAGTAACCCTTCGTCTTTTCATCATGTGTTCATCCGATCTCTGAATCCGGCGATTCCAGTTTCTAAAAATCCAGAAAATTCATATCTACCTACTGTAATTTTTATATAATTTTTACATTTATTATCTATCACTATATTTATTGTTTGTTGTTTTCTCGATTTGCGTGCGATAGATCACGTGGGCGACGAAGTAGGTTACCTTGACGCCACCGTTCCGGGAGATCTTCCAGCCCAAGACCAAGGCAAGTCTTCTATTAGAATCCCAGTTTTATAGATTTTGCCAAAACCGCATATTGATTAAAAAGATGTATGATTGAATTAGCGTTGCCTAGTGTATTCATCGATTCGATATGTGCACCCCTCAAAATAACTTGAACCCTAGGATTAATTATTATGATATTACCCGCTGTTTTTAAATATTAGATGCTTAGTGTTGCTCAGTTAGGTAATCGCGGAGTGAATCCCACTCTTTCATTTATCATCATGAGAATTGAGACATTTATCTTGAGCTTGGAGAATTGGTACATGGTGGGTCTTTCTTCACTCTCTAATTAAAATTTGACCAACTAATGTTTAAATTAGAGCGGATGACCGGTGTTAACGCTCTAGTCCCTAAGGACCGAACCCTGTGATTACTTACCTGAGTCATTACCGTGCGACCGCATGCCCGGTATGGGACGTGGCTTAATCTAGAGGAAGAGCAATTTCGGTGTTGTCCCGATACTTAAGTCGAGCTAGAAGAAAAATCCCCGCAGCACACCTTGCATCTTTGCCGGTGTATTGCCCGAAGGTATAGATGGCCAAACGGGCGGCCCGGCCCGGCACGGTACGGGCCCGTTTAGGCACGGCCCGTTTAAGCCGGGCCCGGCACGGCCCGTTTAACTAATCGTGCCGTGCCGTGCCGGCCAATGGGCCGAGGCCGAGGCCCAGGCACGGCACGAGGCCAGCTTAGCCGTGCCGGGCCGGCCCGTTTAAAAGGCAGCCCGTCGGCTAGAGCGAGCAGGAGGCGGCCATGCGGGAGAGCAGCGCGCAGGAGACGAGTAGCGCACGCAGGCGGCCAGGCGGGAGACGAGCAGAGCGCGCGGCAGGAGACGAGCAGCGCGCGCAAGAGGCGGGACGGGAGAGCAGAGGCGGGACGGGAGAGCAGCAGCGCCAAAAATTTTTGCTCTCGGGAGGATTCGATCCCGCGACCTCACGACTGGGAGGTGGGAATACTAGCGCTCCCTCGGCTAGCCAGTAGAACGCAACTGCGGTTGTGTTTCAATATACCAAGAGTTGATAATATACATAGATAAAAGGAACAAAAAGAAAAATCATATAATCGTGCCGTGCCAGGCCGGCCCACGGGCCTGGCCTTCAGCCCAGGCACGGCACGCCTCGTCGTGCCGGGCTGGCACGGCTCGTTTATTTTCGTGCCGGGCCGTGCTCGTGCCGGGCCAAGATTGCGGGCTTTCGTGTCGGCCCATTTGGCCCAGCCCATCTGGCCATCTGTTCCCGAAGGGAATTTTGGGGTACTTGTGAGCACATCAGGTATGACCATGGCAATTCCGGGGTTATTCTTCTGATGGGTTCTGTTATGATGCTCTTCAACGGGAGGGTATCATATCATGTGGGTAAAGCGTACAACCTCTGCAGAGTAAAACCATTCGAATGGCCATGCCCATGGTTAAGGGCGAACAAAGTGGGTTTCACAGTGTAGTTATACCTTAATTAATTTGACACGGGTAAGATTGTTCCAGCCGTGTGCCGTTGCTAGATGATCTTTGATGATGAGCATGAGATTGAGAACTGTGATGAGAACTGCGATGAGACTATGACATGAGACATTGAGAACATGAACTTGAGATTGAGAACTTTGCTATATCATGAGAATTTATTTATATATTTATGTTTTTCCTAAATGCTTTGTACTACTAGGTTAAATGCTTTTATGCAAATAATCCATTGCCTTCCTAGGATGAGCCCTTACCTGGCCCTTCACAGGAAGACTTGCTAGCAGTCACATGCTAACCTCGTCTTTTATGCAGGGCTGTTTATTCGACAAGCAGGTCAGGAGTACGAGGATGCGCAGGACAACGTTGATGTTTTCCCAAAGGATGCGCCGGACTACTAGCGGCTTCCCATTCAGTGTGTGCCTATTGCTGCGATGGGACGCCAAGTTTATTTATTTTCCATTTGTAATTATCAGGATTTGATATTATAAACTTATGTAATAAGAGGTTCGGCTGCACTCTGGTTATTTTATTAGTTAATGCAGCTTTGGTGTGATATTTCAGCTTTGTTTTAGTGTGGGTATGAGCACTGATCCTTGGAACTTATACTGTTAACACAGAGGGTTTCGGTTTAGTAAAACCGGGTCCCGACAATTTTTTATCAACCACAAAAGAGATGAAATGATATGTTACGCATAAAAACTTATTTCAAACAAATAGTAAAGGTCAACCTGAATTGGCATATGCTTTGCATCGATGGAGGAAGTATTCAGCCTCCATGCCAACAAAACAGGACTTGCCTTTCTCAAATATTATCTACCGAAACAGATTGAATTCTTAGCTTAAACCCTGCATAAAAATATAAAAAAAGCTTTCCAGAATGAGAGAGATAGATAGATAGAGATAGAGATAGAGAGAGAGAGAGAGAGAGAGAGAGAGAGAGATGACAAGAAGAGCTCAATCTTTGGAAACAACAGACCATACACTTTGTTATCTTGCATCATGTTTCTATGTTGTAAGGCAAATGTTATAGAGCAAAAAAACATATGTAAAGATGCTGCTTACCTCACCAGCAATAAGGGCAAAAATATTTTAGAGTGTAAAATTGCAAGGCTATATGATTTATCGGCATACTAAAATAGAATTAGCATTTTATACATCTTATATACATGAATAATTTGATTGGCACCCATACAAACAAAAGTAAGAGCAAATGGAATTTAACCCTAGAAACAATCAAAAAGAGCTGACAATTACTATTAACACAGCTGTTGTTGCCTAAAAAGTTGTAGCAAGCTAATTGTGTATAAAGAAACGCGACAATTTTGAAGGGTAGCTTTAGGCCTTCGCAATCATTCCAAATGCATGGCATGCTCAGAGCTGACACTAGAATCGTGCACGCCATAGAGACAATCAGAGGAAAAAGAAATTGTTCAAACCCTCGTATGATTATGACATGCTCCGTATTGAACACACAATCGAAACCCTGCTGATGAACAGATCAACCACCTTAGAATTGAAACTGAACTCATGTGTTAGAGATAATTAAAAAAAGCACACCGAAGCATCTCTAAAACAAAATGACACAAATCTTCTTTTTTTTTAGGAAAAGGCAGGAGAACCGCCTTGTATTAAATCAATAGGAAAGTAACATGGACAAAATTTAGGGGGGAAGTTTAGGCGTATTAAATGACACAAATCTTGGTGCTACTATTCTTGGGTTGCAGCAGGGAGAAGGTGGACATGGAGCACCAGAGGCAGCTGGAGGGAGGCAGTGAAGCATCTAGGGTCTTGGAGAGGAGAAGGATGGAATGGGAGATCCTGGAGGGCCAAGCTCGGGCTAGGATGGCCGCCGAGACGTGCTGTGGAACGAGCGAAGGGGATGCGACGGCAATGGAACACAATGAAAGGAGACGGGGAGGGAGAGAGCCGACTGGAGGCGGCAAGGAGGCGACGACAGCGGTGAGGGAGGCGCGGCCGCGGTACTTGCGTGGGAACAAAGAGGACAGAGGAGGCAGGTGCATTGTTGGCTAGGGCGAGGACAACGGATTGAGGAAAATAGTTCGAGGGATGTGAACGCATAATTCTGTAGGCACCAATACGAAGCATAAGGACTCTAATGCGAACATGTAGGGACTTCTACGCAAAATAGAAGAGTTTATGGGCTTTTCTACAAATGCTATCGGGCGTTTCTGGACACGTGTTCGCTCGGGAAGGAAGAGACGCGTTCATTGGGGAGGCCCTGAACGTGGCCCAATTAGAAATCACCTTTGCTTAGTGGCTTTAAAGTATGTATAGATTTCGAGCCAATTACATTTTGCCACTCTGACCCACTATCATAGACACAGATGGACCCACATGTCAGAGACACAGAGTGACAAAATGGTAAGGGGCCATCATAGAGAGTGGCAAGTATGCAATTTTCTGGCGGCGGAGGTGGTAGTGTCAACTCGCAAGACTAGCCATTGGGGCCTTATTTGTTTCAGCTGAAAGGTACTGGAAACTAAAATCTGAAAAAGTTATGACCCCTCGAAAAACATTTTAAAGAGTTTAAAAAATTATGAAAAATTATTTTACGAACTCTAAGAAGAACTATTTAAACCTCATAAAAATGATTATAAAGTATTACATCATTTGGCTTATACAAAAATAACAAAATTTAATTTGATTTAATTCAAGCTGAAACAAACAAGGCCTGGATCTCACTTGACGCTTCAGTTCAACTCCACTCCCGCTCTTCTGTGTCCTCACTCCTCCACGGGGAGCCGGAACCCACCCTTCCCCCACCCCCATCCCGCGTCTCGTTTGCTCCCCCTCCCACCACCAGCGGGCAAACCCTAGCCGCCTCATGTGCATTTCATGTGCATGAGGATATTATAATTGTCTTATGGCTGGTACTAATGCTGATCGGTCCTGCAGCTACTGATTGCCGAGGGGGAATGGATTTTATTGTACCAGGAGTGGTTCCATCTGGCTGTCTGACCATGTACACTGAACCAAAGGAGGGGTATGGCTCGCGTAGTTGCTGCATCCATCCCCGCCGCCCGTCCCGCGCCAGCCCGTGGCCTCTCCGGTGATCTACGATTTGTGATGATTTGGTACAGAGTTTGTGAGTTAGCTATAGCTAATTATTCTGAAATACTAGAAGAAATTTGATGGATGTGTTTGGTTGCTTTGGGTGTAGTTGAATCGACCTTTGGTGTTTATGATAGTTGTTCACTCGATAATTGTAATTTTTAAAGAGGATCAAATGCCGTACCACGATTCCCTGCACTCTAATGTGCCCTGTTGGCCGGGCCGCCCACATGACGCGCCCCCCGAGCACCCCTAGGCCGTTGGCCTGCCGCATACGCAGGCCCAACGTACAGCAACAGGCTTTAGGTCTCTCGGGCCACATCTCCCCATCTGTATATTTTGACATTCCAGAGAATTCTAAGACTGAAATCTAATCACTAGAAAAGTGCCCCTTTTTAATATTCAGTTGCATTACGGTCCTTGTATTTACAGTTCCATTTTTCATGATGTTGTACCTATCAGATCATTGCCCTGAAACGTCCATTTAGAACATTTTTAGTTATAGCAAAACTATTTCAAATCGTTTTAACTTAGTGTCTTGAATCCTTGAGTTACTGTAGAATGCAAAATGCAGTGGCTTGGGTTATTGAAGAATGCAGATGCTATATTGGTGCAAATGGTTTTGCCAAAACCCCCAACTTTTGTTTCTCTTTAGTTGGGGGAAGTGATTGACCTGTTTCGTAGGCTATTTGTCTTTTAAAAAATGACGGCTATCTTTTAGCTGTGAATGGAGTTTATTTTCAGGAGGATTGGTGTATCTTGCCATTATTGAACATTTCTGTGGTGTACTACTGGTTTAGGATTTGTATTTCCACCGCACTGCCTTGAGTTTGCTCGAACCCTTAACCATGCCGTTGACCATCTATTACTTCACTTTCAGTCTTGATGACTATGCACTCTCAATAACTAACATCATTCGAAATCACGAGTCTGAGTATTTGTCGTCTATTGAGGTTGGAATCTGCATGTTGTTTATTCATGCCATGCTCAAGCTTTTGCGCTGACTAATACAACACGTCATGTGTATTTGCAGCTCAACATATTGTCAGGGATAAATGGAATATTACCTTTTGTTCAATTGAAGTTGCGGCTCAAGATGAAAGAGATTAGTTTTTCTGTAAAAAGTGACATACTATTATGAGATGAGAGAGAGCTTTTGGATGCGTGAATTTAATATAGTCTTTTTTTTGGGAAAATTAGTTATATGCCGTTTGCCACTGCAAAGATGTAAATTAATTATATGCCATGGTCGATGGTAGATAGCTGAGAGGGCAGATGGAAGACAAATATACAAGAAATCAAGAAAGAGATGAGTGTGGGGGGCAAGATAGTGAAATTTAGTTTGTGTTTGACCCAAATTTTATTAAATCTATTTCAAGTTGCGCTTCTATGAAATCAGAGTTAGCATAGCTCCTTGAAACACAAGGTATTTGAATACAAAAGAATTTAGGTTACTTGCTTAGTCCATGGCTGAATGTTAATATTTTTTTATACACTGATCCATTTGTGCAATTTATATTTGTTATTGTGGATGCTACCAAAGCTCTCAGCAAGAGGAGATTCCACAGAGATGATTGGCCTAATGGTGAGGTGTGCTACTCACCATTTTGGGTCTAGGCCTCAAGTGGTGCTTTTTCATGATGAACGAAAACAATGTGCATCTTCTACCAAGGAGCAGATGGTGGTGTCCAAACCAATTATGGTCAAGTAGGCGTCAAAAGGACATGGAAAAAGATGATGTGCAGGTAAATATCATGGTGGAGCAAAGGTCTGCAATATTTTCCTTTCGGATAAGGTATCCTCACATTGTGATGTTCTACCATATTGCCTTTCGGATGGGAGACATCCTCAAATTGTGATGAAAGTTTATCTGTGTGTGTGATGTGCAATGACTTCCTTATTACTCAACTTGATAGGAAATATAATATGTTTGCCTACATCTGAGTCAAAGTTTTTAAAATAGCCAGGTGCATGATTTTGATCTGATTTGTGAAATTATACCATTTTTTTGGTCAAGACATCCTTAGGTTCATGTGCTACGATAATGCAATTTGTGTGAAAGGTATTTTTGCCAGAAAGATATTTAATTTGAATGAATAGTTTTTTTTTGGTTTTTAAGTTGAATGATGGACTGAAATATTTGTTGTTTGAGCTTACTTGCTAGGATAGTTCTCAAAGAAAGTGTGACAATGCAATTTTTTTCTTGAAAGACCATCTCTCAATTGTTATATCCTAACACAAGGGTACTCTTCTCAAACCTAGAATAGTGCCTCATTGTCCTCAAAGCTGAGTATTATGTTGGGGATGAAATTTTGGATATGCTATATTTTTCACAAAGGCAATCATAAGTGGTTCAACATAATGTGTAACCAATATTTCATCTTAGGCGGTGCTTGTTTTAGTGTTGAATTATATGATTGATATGTTGCATTTTTACAAATATGTTGAACTGTGATCCAATAATCTTCATGGCCTAATCTAAATTGATGAACTGCTAAAAAATCTAAAACTTGGAAAACATGACACACTGTGGTGGTTAGTGGCTAAATTTGTTTTAATTCACATTTTGTTGTAATTTATGTTCAGATGTTTCGTTTATAAATGTATGTCTTCCTTCCCTTTAAAAGTCCGTAGCAAAAGCGCCGGCATTGTCTTCTGCTGCCTTAACATTCAGCTGGAACTGGAGCTAACCCTCCATTAGTTTTGTGCAGCATAATAGGGCTGGTCCTAGCATTTTGCCAATAGCTAATGGTAATCTTGGGCTGGCCCTGTGAACTAAATTTTTATGAGCATCATGATTTTAACAATGAAGTTAACTATAAAATGTTGGCATGCATCCAAGATTAGATTAAGTTGGTGTGCTTGTCCATCGAGAAGTAATCTATTTTAAAATTGTTATGGTAACCCATTGGTACATGTTATGCTTGCTGCTACAAATTGTGAGCAGAAATATTGCCACTCCTGGGGATTCCTATTTTAGACCATCCTGGATTTCAACATGGTAGCCCCCTTATAAATGGAGGAGCATTACCAAATGGAAGGATAGCTGATATGAATGGTTGGGCGCCATCAAGTACTAACCGCTGACATAACTATTGTTGTTTGTTCTTATGCAAATTATGGTAAATATATTGATGAACAGTTTGGTTGGTCTGTTTCTATCAAATATAACAGTAGTCAAATATAACTACTGTAATATTTTTTTAGTTTATCTGTCAATAATGTCCACAATGTAGATGGAGAGGATTTAAATTAATCATTTGATATCTGCAAAAGCCATTCGTAGACTCCCCTCCCCTGTGTCTAAACTAAATGCTTTAAAGTTCGGGAATGGTTATTTCTTAAATTTACTTTGATTAATCAGTTATAGATCTTTCAATTTTTTGGGAATTTGTTTACTGACAAGGCTACGCTGGTCAAATTTAATTGTTGTAAAGCTGATCAGGTGAAAAATTCATTGATAGACTAATTTCAAAATGTATTTCACATCGATTCATGGATCATAATTAATATGCTTCAATAGATTATAGCCAAATTTGGAAGTTTAGTTGGTTAAGTGCCAAGTTGGTCTATTATTGATTGTTCAAATGCATTTTCATCTTATATTTGGTTTGAACATGAAAGCAAAAGTGACATTTAATGCTGCACCTGGTGAGAGCGCATCAAATTGAGTGATAATTCATCCATGCAATCAGTGATACTAAAATTATCACATCTGCTTTTCTCAATTAGTTATTTTCTCGAGTCATGCTTTGTTTTATGTTGCAGAGGCCAGGCATGCTCCATTCTCCAGCATCTAAAAGTTGGTTCAATGCACGAGGGAACTGCTCAGGCTTCATTGTGAAGAAAACATTGAGAATAGATATTCCTGTGGATAAATACCCTAATGTAAGATGCTCCTATAATCTTTGATTCGCCTATCATCAACTTAGGCTGATTTTTATTGAGCTTTGCACTTCTGCAGTTCAACTTTTGTCGATCGGCTACTTGGTCCGAGGGGAAATTCCCTTAAACGAGTTTGTCCAGGTTGAGGACTACATGCATTGCCAAGAAGCCTAGCTGAGTCCTTGCTGCTTGAAGCCGTCGCTTACAACATTGTGCCTCCAAGGAAGACTTGAATAAAAGCCCAGGAGTTGGCAGTCGACAGACTTTGCATACATTTCTACGTCATCTTTGACAGAATCAATGCAAGGCTTCATGTTGCTCCGTTGAGTTTCTTTGTATGAAATTGACATACAAAAATCAAATGTGTGTGTTCAATGTTCTCAGGCCCTCTTTGATAGCTTGTTTTGTTCTAGTTTTTGTTGGGATTGCAATTTTTGTTATTTTTAGATAGACCATTTTAATTTTTGAAATTAATTTTTAGAACTTTTGATGTGACCATGTCCATCATAGATATGACCAACACTACGTCAATGTCATGGTCATCAAGATTTCCGTCGACTACTTCGTCAGCATGGACGTCGACGAGTCTTCGATCGACTATTTCATCTTCGACCTCTTCATCTACGACAAGTTGGCAACACTTCACAGCATCCTCTACATCATCTACATCAACTATGGTGTCATCATCAACTATATGGCATCATCGACCCGCACCATGGCTAGGTCGCGTGCACAACCGGCAAGTTCATCATGCTGATATTGCGTTGTCGCCGTCAACAGTTCGGCCTCCACCGTGGCCACCTCCCCAAGCTCAAGACATATTCAAGAAAGGCACATCTCCACCAATTCGACGGCCTGTGGTCTCACAAGCCACGTCGTTGCAAGGCCGGTCCAAGAGAGAGCCCAATTTGTCCACGAGTCAGGTTTGGCCATCTCCGCGCAGTCAACTTAAAACGGATGCCCCGGGCGCATACGAATTCCGTTTTGGACATTCTTGGTATGCACGGACAAGCCCTCGACGAGGTATTTCCAACAGATCCAGTTCCATATCCAAATTCTATATGGATCAGCGGGAATCATTGAAACAATATTGTAATTAGAATCTGCCGGGATCTGTTAAGCGCTGCGCCGCTCCACTTTGGGCACATGGCCCATGTACCCTAGGGGCTGCGCCCCAAACCCTAGCCGCCGCTCCTCTCGCACATAAAAACCTCGTAGCTGTCATCGTTTAGACTGAGGTTTTGCTTAGATTATTCTGCTGTCGCAGTTTCGCCGTGTATCGGTTTGTTGAACCCCAACTTTACGTGATTATTCGGTAATCAGTAATTTCAGATTGCATCTACCGTGTTCTTGCTCGTGTTCTCGATTCGCTTGCAGAAATTAGCCTTCGTGGTGAGGTCAACCGTGCCCTTGCGTGGTTGATAACGAACGGAGACAGTGGTGTAGCGATTGCAGGCTCAGATCTATTCTGGTTAAGTCGGATTGTCAACGTCGAGTTCTCCACCAATCGTGTTTATCGTACCTGTCGGAAGATCGGGACCCCGTCCCCCATCAATTGGTATCAAAGCCTCGGTTGCCCGTCAGGTATACTTGTATCCCCTTTGTTAATTGTTCATCTTCCACCTAGAGTCCAGAAAATTACCTCACAAAAATATTTGATTTCGTTTTCGTATCCATCGTCCGAGCCACTTTGTGCCCTTCGCGATTTTGTTTTTAGTTTCGCTTTGTTGAATTTGTGTCCATGGTCATAGCCTTGTTGCTGGTTTAGAGTAAGTTCTTGGTCTAGTTTAAGTCTTGCATCTTGACGTCGAGTCTAACGCCATCACATCGTCGTCGCCGCCGCGTCCAAATCTGGTGTCAATCTGTCCGATTTGGTATTTTGCCTTTATCTCCTTTGTCTGAACTCCAAATTGAACAAATTCAGGGTCCAAAATATATCTCAGAAAAAGTTCTACAACTTTGTCCATTGTGAGAAGTTCTATAAAAACCGTTTTCCTACCCAAAATCGTGTTTGAATTCAACCTGTCTTGTCTCGGGTTTTTCTGAGCAGTCTGTTACAGGGCCCATATCTCCTAGATCCATTATTCAAAATTGGTGTTCCATATATGCAAATTGATCAGCACGAAAAGATCTACAACTTTGCTGTTATACATTTTAGCGTTTGAGGCCTTCAAAAATCTGAAAACATCATAGGAAGTTTCTGCATAGTAGATTTATTTTTCCAGCAAGAGAAAATTGAGTGTTTGTGTATATATCTTGTAATCTCTCATATGCGGCACTATTGATATTTAAAAAAAAGGTAAAAAATACAAGTGCATAAAAAGAAGCCGCACAAAGAGAAAAAAATAAAAGAAAAGAAAAGGTAAGGAAAAGAAAGAAAGAAATCAGATGTGCTTGCATTCTTTTATATCCAAAGTGTTGCGTTATTCGTTTTGCTTGCTTGAGCTAGGTCTAAGGATGAGTTTAGACCAGCAACATTGACAAGCACTTTGGATATTTATTTAACTTTGCTATTCTGATTTCGATAATTGTATATTCCTTGCTACTAAATTAGCCTATCCAAACTCCACATCCTTCTTATCAGTTCTAGTTCGAACTTGCAATCGCTTCGCTCACTCTCATTCGGTATCATGAACCAGCCACCGGTTGTACCTCCTGTAGCGTTGGTAAGAACACTTGTAAGAGCGTGGTAAGACGCTTGAGAGAGTGTGACTCCACCGTTCAAAACCAAGTAGTTAATAGGGATAATACTTTTGTGTTATCTTTTGTTTTCTACTGACAATGGCAGGAGTATACAATGGGATGGAGAGATTGCATCCATCAGCCATCAGTTGGAATACAAGCATCATTGGTGAGAAAGCTAGAGGAAATTTTGATCAGTTCCATCATAAGGAGAAATTAAAGAAAAGTTACACGTCATCTTCTACCACCAAGCATGGTAACACCATTGAGAACCTTTCTTTCTATGATACAAAATTTGGACCTGATGCATTTATTGATTAGGAAATATCAGTAGATAAAATTTTTGCTCGATGTAGAATCTCTAAAAAAGAAAAGGTTATGACAGCTGCTAGTGCTTTAATTAATAATGCATCAATTAAATGGAAGGCGTGTTGTTTTCTTATTGGGATACCTTCGAGTTGGAGAGACATGAAACAACTTTTAAGGTATAAGTTTCTTCCTGTCTGTTATTGCGAAAATTTATTGAACAAACTACAATGTTTACAACAAGATGACAAACCCGCGGAAGTTTACTATGAAGAATTATAAAATTTGTTGTTACGTTGTGGTTTGGAGGAAACTGATCAAGAGAAGGATATTAGATTCTTACGTGGACTTAATGAAAAAATATACAACATTGTTATTGATAAAGAATATGTTTCTCTGTTGCAAATCTTTGCTCTTACTTGTGCAGCTGAAAATAAAATAAAACATAAGAAAGTTGTACGAAAAATCAATACATCTGTTTGCAAAAATGGTGTGTATCCTTGCACGACTAATATTTTGCAGGCAAGTGCAAATGATAAAATTGAGAATGAGAAGAATGAAAAGACGCTTGTAAGGCCAGCGGTATCGTGGAGATCCCAATTCCACGGTGCTGACATACATCTCCTACTCTGACAAACAAGACCCTGAAGGCCAGCGATATCTTGGAGATCCCAATTCCACGGTGCCAATCTACATTCTGCTCCAACAAAATCAAGACGATGGTGATCAAGACCGTTAAAGTCAACACCCAACCTTGGACGCGCTGGAATATCTCTGATGACGCCAACAAGTCGTCTACCTCAACTCTGAGTCAAGTGCTAATCCGTTCATTCCCAAGTTCGACTACAGCACCGTGGCGCATGAATATACAAATTCAAGTGACACGGTGTTGGCGTCTGGGAATCGCGCTCCTGAAGAGCAGCGAGACCACGGACCGGCAGACGAGTTTGTAGTTGGTGTGAGGCCCAACGACCACCCTTCTCAGCAGCTCGGGACAGCGGCCAAGCCTACGGGGGCTAAGGCTGCGCTGGCTTCTCGGACAAGGGCCTGGTGCGACTTGGCGATCCGGGTACAGATCCTTTGTACGGTAGGAAGAAGAGGCGAAACAATACAAACCGTGAAGACACAAGTGGTTTTACCCTGGTTCGAGCCCCCACTGCCGGGTAATAGCTCTACTCCAGCCTTGTTGATTATATGGTGGAAAAACAGTACAGGGGTGCCGAGACCGGGCTTGGAGGCACCGATCCCGAGCTTACAGTGGTGATCACTACACACTAAGGCTACTTGCTAAGGAAGCTTCGGATGCGGGTGTTGTTCAGGGCTTGGATCAAATGGCGTTGGGGTCGGATGGAATCGGATCCCCTCGAATGTCCAGGAATCCTCCTTTTATAGGCGCGGTGGGTCGCCCGAAGCTGATGCGGCGGGCCCCACGCCGGTCTTTGCTTTAACGGCGGTGCCCTTGTCTCATTCCAGGGCTCCTGTCTTGTCCGGAGTCTATAGGGAGAAGCTGGTCAGGTTAGTACTAAGCACGTGTTTGTCTCGAGGTGCCTATTCGGGGAGGAAACCTTCTTTAGGGAGAAAGCACTTTCCCTTTATCCTCGATATAGCCTTGACTGGACCGAGCCAGCCTCGCGCCTCCCGTTGGGGCGTCGCGTAGCGTAACAACCATCCGCTGCCTGCCAAAGAGGGCAAACGACAAGACGGGCTGCTCGCGTGTTCTTCCCCGGGCTGCGGGTTCCTGGGGAGACACAGTTCGTTCCAGTCAAGGCCGGAGAAAGTATGGCGGGACACGGCAGTTGTCGCCACCTGCCCATGGGTAGGCGGATCACCCGAGGGACCTTCTCCCGGGTTAAGGATAGCCCGGGAGGCACATGGTGCCACACGGTTTGACTTGGTCAAGCCCGGGGCAGCCGCTGGCGAGTTAGGCGCCTCCTTTAGTACGGTTGGGAACGGCCTCTTGGACCCTCCGCTTGTGCGATGGGCCGGTACGGAATTGGCCCGAGGCCCATCTCAGGATGGGCCGTTTACCAATCACCAACACACGGGCGGGCATGGCCATACAACGGTTGCGCTAGGCACTGCATGGGCCATGTGACCCCATGTATTCTGCCGTCTCCAAACTACACCCTACATCCACCCCCATCATGGTGAAGCACAAGACGAAGAGAAGAAGACAGCCTCGCGACTTAATCGAAGGTGTTTCACGTATCCACGCGCGGATGTAATTAACTGGGTAGCCTTCCGAGGCCCCAGGATCCTGAACACTACAATCGTCTACACAAATGGCGAATTAACATGGCTACGGAGCGCAACTCAACGAGAACTTGTGTTTTATTGTTAATTCAGGAAATATCAGCGTTCTCGTCCCCTCTTTTTTGTGTTTTTGATAAATGCACTAGCATGCCCACGTTTTCGACTGTGGAATTTGTGCGGGTCACAAATTTGGCACGCTTGGTGAGACCTGGGTCTCCTCCCATCTCTGACGTTAGGACTTGAAGTTTGTTTCGTCTATTTCATAGGCTCGAAGCACCTTCGCCCGTTGTTCTTCTCCATCTATCCTGCACAAAGGGATGTGGTCTCTGAGGTGGCATCTTTGACAACAAAAGCCGAGGAAATGTCAAATCAATGACTCCCACAATTGCATACAACCCCACAATGGCAACAAGTCATGCAAAGCCACCGGCACAAGTCTTCCATTGGGGCCAAGGTGTGCCCCCAGTATGACAAAACTACATAGAGGAGCTCCAAGTCTACGCTCCTCCACCAACTTCTTTCCAGCCATCGACGATGACAACCACATTTCCAAGGAGCGTTGGCCGCACACTGCATCCCCTTCAAAGAGTGTCATTAGTGAGCCATCGATGGGGGGAAAATCAATTTATACCAAGGAGCAATCAACCCCAAGCACCATATGATTGATGAGGGGTCAACTCTACCTACCCGTAAACCAAGACAAGAGTCTTGGACGCACAATTTTCCAACGCTCTGCATCGACACCGTGGGGGCACCCCACGCCCCTCTAAATTTTCGACGGCTTTTCGACACACTTCCTCCACAGGGTGGTGGGCACCCCATGCTTCGCTACCTCGTTGATAGCCTCTCGACGTGCTTCCACAACACCGTGGGAGCAATACCAACGCCTCTCGACCCATGGCAAACGATCTTCTAGCGCTCAACTCGACACCGTGGGAGAAACCCCACGCTTCGCTACCACATCGACGGCTTCTCGACGCGCTTCCACAACACCATGGGAGAAACATTTGCGCCTACCACCACATGACGAACGATCTTCTTGTGTTCAACTCAATGTTGTGAGGCAACCATCCCCACACTTATCCCGTCATCAATGGACTTCTGACTCCTCAATCCAACACTATGAGAGCAACTCCAACGCTTCACTTCCATTTCAACAGCTTCTCGACGTGCTTTCACAACACCATGGGAGCAACCCCAAGCTTCTATGCATCGTTGGCGGCTTCTCGACTCTCTACACCAATATACGTCTGTCTGGCAATGAAACAGCACATCGTGGGGGCAACGCTCGCGCCTCCCACCTAGGGCCAACAGTCTTTTGGCGTTCAATGGCCTCCCGATGTTCTATAGCAACACCGTGGGAGCAACGTCTTGCGCCTCCCACCGCATGGGAAATGATCTTTTGGAGCTCAACTCAACATCCTGGAAGCTCAACTCAACACCATGGAGGATCAACTCAACACCGTGGGGGCAACGCCTGCGCCTCCTACCCCATGGCCAATGATCTTCTGGCACTCAATTCAGCACTGTGGGGTAACCCCCACGCTTCTCTGTGTCATCAGCGATTTCTGGACGCTCTACATCAACACCGTGGGGGGCACCACATGCTTCTCTACGCCATCGACGACTTTCCAATGCAATTCCTCAACACAATGGGGACTATCTCATCAACGGCTTCTCAACGGACTTCAACAATACTGTGGGAATAATACCCGCACCTCCTGCCCCATGATCAATGCTCTTCTGGCATTCAAATGAACACCATGGGGGCAACTCCTATGACTTTTAACGTCAATGACCTTTCGGTGCCCAATTCATCTTAGCGGGAGCGATCCCCGCACTTCATTACACTGTCCATGGCTTCTTGATGCTCAATTCAAGTTCCTGGGAGCAAGCCTACTCTTTGCTACATCACCAACAGATTCCTCGTCAGCAACGACATGCAAACAACACATTGCTAGCAACCCGTCGTCGTACCTTGTACAAGAAGCGTACCACGCTGATGCCAAATACTTCTTCCCATTCCAAGCGGGGGAGAATCAACAAGGACGGCGTACTTCGGCGGCCGACATCATGGCTAAAACCATAGCTTCTCTGTCCATAAAGGAGATGAAACAACTATGTACCTTGTCACAACAATCATTGTCAATGGGATCCCTTAGAGGCCAGTGAGGCGGCTTCGAACTCGGCTTCGGCCACTGAGGCTCTTCGTCCAGCCATGACGACTTCAATCCATCAACGCCTCTTACTCTGGGGGCAAGATCATCTTCCAGCAGCAACACCTCGTCATCAATATTTATGAGGGCTATGCCACCCCCTTACACCACCACGACTACATTAACGCCACTTACTCTGGGGGCAATGCCATCCTCCAACCCTGGTGTGAAGACCCGAGCTAGGCAGCTAGAGGACGGGGAGAATAGACGCCATAAATTTTCGACGCTACCGTTTTCACCAAAACCCGAACAACTTGACAATTATGTGTGCCCATAGAATACATGACTAAGAGTCATAGAATATGTGGGGATTTTTTGCATTCACAATCCTGGTTGTCAAGTGTCCAAAACAGAGGAATCAATTCAAAACTTGCTTTAGAAAAGAAGATCAAGCCAAATGATCAAAGTGACTTTCACAAAAGCAAAAGCAAATTTGTTCTCAATTGGAGATGGATGGTGGATTTCTGATGCTCTTCAATTTTTGGGAATTGTTTTCCCTATTACATAATTAGGCATGAGCAACTCAGCTGAAAATCTCCTCAAAACTATCTGTAGAAAAAAAAATTCAAACAACACAAGCTGCTTTCTGGAAAGCAAAAACAGATTCTTCAGAGTTTGTTTCTATTTGGTGGAGATGGATGGTGGCTTTCTGGTGATCTTAGAATTTTGGGAATTTTTGTCCCAATGTAACAATAAGTTGTAAAGCACCATGCCAAAAATGTCATCAAAACTCCTTCCATAGAAAATATGAAAAATCAAACACAGGAGCTATCAAGAACTTCGAGCAGAAAGTTTGGGGCTCGGTTTTCAACTTATTGCTCCCAAATGGGGAAACCAGCGGACTTAACATTTTTACCATTGATGGGTATATGAGTCACGCATCTTTTCCAACCGGAATAATCCCAAAATGATTTTTATAGATGTTTCTAATAAATTTTTATTGACTACTGTGCGGATGAATGTTTCTGGACAGATTATCAAGAAGTCAAGAACTTGATCTCTTGCCTCTCATATGGTTGCAAAGTGTGTATCAAATCATATTGGCAACCTCAATGCATCATAGACCACCAATAACCAGGAAGAAATCATCCAAGTTCATATAAAAAAAAGAGCTCCAAAAGGGAAAACGATAATAAGAAAAACTAGGAGTAAATCAATGCAAGATACTCATGGAGAAGAAAGATTTCATTGCATAGAAGTTGGGGGATTATAAACCACACTACATGTGGTCACAAGCATTCTAAGTACCACCCAAAACACTCGCAACTCACCGTCTCTATTTCTAAAATTTTCGGCTCTAATGGGATGAGGAGAAGGTGCTCCCATCCGCCTTTATTTATAGCCCAAGGGTGAGATGTCCTAAACCCTAGAGCCCATCTCCACCTTTCATCTAAGGATGAGTGGTGTACAGCTCACACACTACGAAACACAATCCTAAGAGGGAGTATTCTCCACATATTCTTTTGGGAAATATCTTCGTCACCAGGTTACCGACGCCGCAGCCTCCAGCTTCCTTGGATTCCTTGCCATGGCTAAGCTTCACGAGTACACCACCTCATGTGACCGCCAGGTCATCGAACCCAATCGCCTACACGCCTTCGAACGCACCAGCCTCTAGCTGTCCCCGCGAAACGTCAGCCACGTATGCTGATACCTGCATCATTGAGATGAACACACACGAAACTAACACACCTTACCTCATCTGCAAGGTTAGTTCATCATAAAATTACCAACATAATAATCCATTCGTGACATCACAGTTAGCACGCCCTAATACACCATGTGTCAGCTTAACAAATTCCACCGGACCACGTCCGATTAAAACTATTACCTTGCCCAAGCTCAGCACAATGGTTCGGTTCCAATTCCATGGCAATTTCCACAAATGCACCATTTAATAATTCTTCAAAACACTTCAAATTCAATCTTTTGAACATATATTCATCATCAAACCGAGGTACCCTTCACATGGGTCTCAACGCTCCCCCTTGATAAATATATTGACAAACCCTCGAAAAATATTTTGAAGTTTTTGAATTTGTCGAACAAGGCATGTTTGAAATGCCGAATCACGCTTGGAACAAAAGATAGGAACACATGTGTTCAAAATCTCCAAGTTGCGAAAGTCATGGCTTCCTAAAAAATTCTCCCCCTTTTTCAAGAAATGCATGTTGATGTCTTTTTCAATTCTCCACCTTTTGGCAATATAGACATAAAAAAGTGAGGGAACAAGCACAAGGCATGATGCAAATGCAAGTCCTAGGGAGTTTTGAAATTTATCCATTTGAACGTGAAGCATATGATAAAGATGCTCGCAGCAATGCAATTTTAGTTCGGTGCTCAAAAGTTCAAGAGATGCTAGTAAATCTGATTTTCATATTGGAAGATGTGGCTTTGAAAATTACAATCAAATATCGCGACATGACAAGGCATCAAGACGGCTTCAATAGAACACCACATGCAACCTTTTGAA
The DNA here is from genome assembly GCA_005191435.1 of Raddia distichophylla. Lineage (NCBI taxonomy): Eukaryota > Viridiplantae > Streptophyta > Magnoliopsida > Poales > Poaceae > Raddia > Raddia distichophylla. Next base: position 164,643 of record SPJY01033614.1, on the reverse strand, counting down.
ATCCAAGTAGCTTCAAATCGACAGCTCAACAAACTAGCATTTTTTATTTTTTTAAATATTTTTGATGCATCCACATGTTCAAAGAGAGCAATTGTTAGTAAGGCACATCCTAAGGATCACTGGAAATGGCCTCCTAGGTCACTCTCCTCCTGTGTGTGTTTTTGAATTTTTGATTGAATTTAGGCAGGAGAGCCTTCAGCCTCATACAAATGACCAATGGTGCCTATAATTACACTGAAGGATGGCTATCCGATTTTTTTGCAAGTTCATGCATCTTGTGTGCAATGGCAAGCCATCTCGTGAAGGATAACCGGTGAAAACTCTCCAAAATTTAAAATTGCATCTTTTTGGTTTTCAATTTACATGATCAAGATTCGACAAATAAAATATTTCACCAAGTTGTAAGGATGACTGAAAGAAGATTACAAACGCCTCATCTAGTAACAACATTTAGAAAGTGAAAATCTCATGCCACATCAAAGTTTTTGGAAAAAAGAAAAGCAATGTCATTTTTGGACTAGACACCAATTGAACGAGCTAGCACAAGTTAAAATGTGAATAGTCTCGGCATCTTGCAAAGCCTAAATTCAAAATCATAATAGACAAAACTTCAAAGCAAAATAAGTCTATATGCTAAATCAAAATTTTTAAGACTCCCTCTCAACAATTGAGTCAACATTTTGCTCAAAAATCATGTGCAAGACGATCAATAAGAAAATAGAGAGTCGAAAAACAAGAAAATGCAACTGGGCAAATCACAAAAAATTAGGCAAGAATAGAAACCACTCAAGCTCAGATTCGCTCTCATCTGCCGTCTGCGACTTAAAAGGAAAGAAAACTCTACACCTCGGTTACTAGAGATACGACATAGACCCTGTCTACCCAGAGACCTATAAGACTGTGTGGGATCAAACTAGTCAGAAGAGTGTAGGAAGCCTATTACGCATGATACCAACCTAAGCACTGGATGAGAGATCCGTGCAACAGCACGATAGATGTCTAAGTGAAGAGTGCTGACAACCTACACAAAATAAATAACCAAGCCCAAATGTAACCCAAATGCAATGCAGGGAAAGCGAAAAGAATATATTACATATAGTATAAGTAGCACAAGCTCCCAACCCCGAGCTCTCCCCTGAGAGCCTCAAACCTAGCCTTGTCCAGTGGCTTGGTGAATATATCAGCCAACTGATAGTCGGTCTTAACAAACTACAAGGCTATGCCACCCTTTTCCACATGGTCTCTAAGAAAGTGATATCTCTGGTCAATGTGCTTTTTCCTAGAGTGCACTAGGTTTTTTGCAATGTTGATGGCAGAGGTGTTGTCACAGAGAAGTGGTACACTTGCTTGAACCAATCCAATGTCCTTCAAGGTAGAGCAGAACCAAACAACCTGACTGCAACATGCAGCAGTGACAACATACTCAGCCTCAGCAGTGGACTGCACAACACTCGACTGCTTCCTAGAGGACAAGATACAAGAGAAATGCCAAGAAATTGGCAGGTGCTAGAAGTGCTCTTCATATCTATCATACAGCCAGCAAAGTTTGCATATAAGAAGCCTCTAAGAGATAGACAAGAGGCAGCGGAGAACCAGAGGCCAAAGTCTACAGTAGCTCGGAGATAGCGAAAGATCCGCTTCACTACCTGAAGGTGAGGCACTCTAGGTGAGGCCTGAAAGCGGTCACAAAGACACACAGCGAACTGAATGTCCGACCGGAAAGAGATGAGGTAAAGCCGGGAGCCTGTCATGCTACGGTACTCCCTCTGGTCAACTAGCTCACCATTCTCATCGGGCCCTAAGGCAACAGTGGTTGCCATCGGTGTAGAAACCGGCTTGCTATCAGATATGGCAAACCGACTTAGCAGGCCTTTTGTGTACTTACTCTGGTGAAGGAAGGTCCCATCTGGTGTTTGCTTGAACTGAAAGCCGAGAAAGAAGTTGAGCTCCCCCATCATGCTCATCTCAAATTATGAGCTCATCACCTCTAAGAACTCAGAAACAAAAGTAGATGAGGAACCATCAAAGATAATGTCATCGACATACACCCTACGGGTAAACAAGGTCTGCTCTACCTTACCCATTGGGAACCCATTGCTCACCAGGTAGGTATTAAGCCTATCATACCACCCTGGGTGCTTGTTTTAGCCCATATAGAGCCCTATTAACCTTATATACATGATTAGGATACCTTGAATTTTTAAACCCAGAAGGTCGCTTCACATACACTTCTTCCTTAATATAGCCATTTAGAAAAGCACTACGGACATTCATTTGATACAGTTTGAACCCATTGGATGCCATAAATGCCGCTAAGATCTTGATGGAATCATGTCTAGCCACAGAAGCGTAGGTCTCATTCGAAGTCCGAGCTATCAAGAACTTCGAGCAGAAAGTTTGGGGCTCGGTTTTCACCTCATGGCTCCCAAATGGGGGAACCAGTGGACTTAAAAATTTTACCAAAGATGGGTATTTGTGTCACGCATCATTTTCAACTGGAATCATCCTAAAATGATTTTTATAGATGTTTCTAAAAAGCTTTTACTGACTGCTGCGCGGATGAAAGTTTCTAGACAGATTAGCAACAAGTCAAGAACTTGATCTCTTGCCTCTTATATGCTGGCAAAGTGTTTATCAAATCATATTAATAACCTCAAGGCATCATAGACCACCAATAACCAGTAAGAAATCATCCAAGTTCATCTCAAAACAAGAGCTCTAAAAGGGAAAACAAAAATAAGAACAACCAGGAGCAAATCAATGCAAGATACTCATGGAGAAAAAATATTTCATTGTATAGAAGTTGGGGGATTACAAACCACACTCTATATGGTCACAAGCATTCTAAGTGCCACCCCAAACACACCCAACTCACCCTCTCTATTTGTGAACTACATGGGTCCCAGGTATCCTCTAGAAGGCTTATGAGGTGACAACTAGGGGGCGGCCTAGACTGGTTGGATAGAGATGAAGACCACTCGGGTTACGTGCAATTTGGTCACCAAGGTTGTTCTCGAGGATAGAGTTTAGCTCCATGTGATTAGGAGATTTGTACTTGTAAATGTCGGTGCACATCATGCGCTGACATAACAGAATTCGGTACCATGTACTTGATAAGATCATGTAACCCTATCCTAACCCTATACCCTAGCACTAAATATAGGGAGGGGTAGGAGCCCTAAAGAGACATCTACACATCTGCAAACTCGTGCATACACATACACATAATTCCAGACCATAGGATTAGGGTGTTACCTCTAAGTTGAGGGCCTGAACCTGGATACACTCTTGTCTTGTGTTATCATTGAGCTTGGTTTTTGCGCATAACCCCTAAACAAATCTATTGCCGACGGTAACCCCCGATTAGCTACCAGTTGAAAGTTGGCGTGCCAGGTAGGGGCAGCGTCAAGATCAATCTAATAAAGCTTGATGGCATTGATCAACGGAGTCGCCGTTGTCTTCGCCCCCGACCAGGCTTTCCGCTTCAGGAGCCGACTGCGTCATCAACAACTTCGGTGACTCCACCTCTCGGATTCGGATCAGATCCAATCTAGGTAGAACTACAACAACATCTACCGCTCGGGTTGGGGAAAGCCATGGCCATGTACTCATAAGTAGTATGCCAATGGCTCACTTCTCGACTCGGATACGGCGATGGCTCGAAGACTGATTCTAGACGTCATCTTGTTTTGATAATTCCCGATGATCTAGTGGGAATTTAATGTCAGGACTAGATGTGTTGGAAATATAATTTCGTCAGCTTTCCGTGAAGCCTAAGAACTCCCAAAACGGAGTCTAAATGTGTCCGAGGCGTCCGTTTGAAGGCAGACTGTGCGGGAAGGTCGCGAATCTCAGCAAGCTCGTAAATTCCATCTGCAGAGGCTGCGGCATGAATGATGAGCTAACATTATTATCTTCTTTAAATACTTTGGGTTACATTGAATTTGATGTTCTATGTGATCTAAATAATTTAGAGGAGACACGTACTGATTTTCCATGGTCATCTGGAAACATTATTCATGTTTTGTGCAAATTTAATAATAATGGAAAGTACATGGTGAAACGAGTTTACGTTTGTTCAAACCTAAAATTTTCTTATGATGTACAATCATGTGATCAACTAGAGAGCTACACTATTAATAATCATGTCATGTCAAGTGCCTCTGGTTTAACATCGAAAATACATGAAAAATTTCAAGAAGAGGAGGATATGAACTTTGATGAATCTGGTTCTAACAATTTGATTATACACGATACCAAGTGTTCGCCTAGTCAGCCGACTAGCACGACTAGTCGGCGACTAGTCGCTAGTCGGTGGCAATCCGCACTGATTAGGGCCTGATCGGTGGATTAGTCGGTCAGACCGCCTACTCGGTCAAAGTCGGTCAAAATCGAACTAGTCGGTCAGTCCAAGTCGGCGACTAGTCATTTAGTGCCGACTAGGATAATGAAACGGTGGGTACACAGTCACACACTAGTTACTAGTACACTAAGTCTAATACACTTATACACTGTAGACCAAACTAGGGTTAGGCAGCAGCCGGTGGCCATGCTCCCTCGCCATGCCTCTGTCCGTCTTCCTCAAGCGCCGCCGCCTCCCTCTTCCACCCTCCAGCGACGACGCCACCCTTCAGCGATGTCTGATGTGTGTTAGTGTGTGACTTGTATTATTATTTTCTGTATTTATGTTCATGCTTATTTGTATTAATATTTCTTGCTGGTCATATTGGAGTCTCCGACTAGTCTCCGAGTAGTCGCCGACTAGTCGGCCTAGTCGCTAGTCACTAGGTAACCGACTGACTACCGACTAGCGACTAGGTGAACACTACTTTGTTGTTTTGCCTTTCTTTGTAGCTAATCTGTTGCAGAGGAATGAGAATGAGTCGAGGACGACTCACAATCAAGAAGGGGAGGATGATGTGACCATGCCCATCACGGGTATGACTGACACTACGTCAAAATTGTGGTCATGGCCGAGCTTTCTTTAGCATGGTCGTTGACGAGATTTCAAGCCACTACTTCATCTTCGACCACTACATCTACTACAAGTTGAAAAAACCTTGCAACATACTTTAATACATATACACATACTACGACGTCTACGACTGCACGGGTTCGCCGACCACCACCATGGCCAGGACGTACAAGCTAGCAGCACGTACATTGTCGTGTTGATAAGCCGTCATTGCCGCCAGCAGTTCGGCCTCCATCGTGGCCACCTCCCCAAGCTCACGACGTATTCAAGAAAGACGCATCTCCACCACTTCGATGCCTTCTGGTTCCACAAGCTACGTCATTGCAAGGCCGGCCCAAGGGGCGGACCCACCACTAGGGCACCTTGGGCTCAGGCCCGAGCTAAATTTTTTTGGCCCACTTACTAGTAGCTAGGAGTATAGAAAAAATTCCAATATAAATTAGAGGTACTACTGTACTAGGGCCCAACTCCAGCCGGCCCACCTCAGTGCCTCACCACCCACCAGACCAACTTGCGGTCTCCTCCCCTCCTCCCACCGGCAAAGCGCTCAGCTGGCCCACACCGGTTTCCTCCCCTCCCGGCCTCCTCCCAAGATAGCCAGACCGGGCGCCGGCATACCGCCGCCGAATCCCACACCGCGGCCGGCCGCTACGCGGCGACGCCTCCACGTGGCCACACCCCAGCGCCCAGTGGCCGCCGGCCAGCACCCTCCACGGTCCACGCCCCTACGCCATGCGGCCACGCCCTCTAGCTCCAGCCTCCAGACCTCAACGCCCCTGCGCCTGCGGCCCTGCGTCCACGCCTTCATGGGCCACGGCTGGACCTAGCCGGGGCAGCGTGCAGCGGCGGCTGGCGACCAGAGGCCAGAGCGGCAGCCGGCAGAGCCTGGAGGCCAGCCGCCAGCGGTTTCCTCGTCCAGAGCGCCAGTGCGCCTTCAACGTCGGTCTGTCGGCCCGTGGCCCGTCTGGTCCACCGTCCATGGCTCCAGTCCTCCATGGCACCACAAAGTCACCAGCAGGTGATTTTATCCTTTTAGACTTTAGAAATTTAGTTGTTTAGACATTTAAACATTTAGTGATTTATATATTTAGTCTTTTAGTGATTTAGAAATATAGAAATTTAGTGATTTATAGATTTAGACATTTAGTGATTTTGTGGACATATATTATGCTATACTAGAGTACTTGACCATTTGTGAACTTATTGTATTTTACGCTTGCTCTATCTAAATTCTCGTCCTGGGTCCGCCACTGGCCGGCCCAAGAGAGCCTAATTTGTTCACGAGTCAGGTTTGGCCATCTCCGCGCAGTCAACTAAAAACAGATGTCCTAGATGCATACGAACTCCGTTTTGGACGTTCTTGGTATGCATGGACAAGCCCTCGACGAGATCTTTCCAACGGATCCAGTCCCACCTCCAAATTCCTTACAAATCAATGGAAATTGTGGAAATAAAATTGTGACCAGAATCTGCCGGGCTCTGTAACGCTCCACTTTGGGCCCATGGCCCATGTACCTCCTAGGGCTGCGCCCTAAACCCTAGCCATCGCTATAAATTCAGTAGCCATCACTAATTTAGACTTTGGTTTTGCTTAGATTGTTGTGCCGTTGCAGCTTCACCGTTTATCGGTTTGCGGAACTCCAACTCGTGTGATTAATCGGTAATCTGTAATATTGTGATTGCATCTACCGTGTTCTTGCTCGTGTTATCGATTCGCTTGCAGGAATTAACCTTCGTGGTGAGGTCAACCGCGTCTTGACGTGGTTGATAACGAACGGAGACAGTGTTGTAGCGATTACAGGCTTAGATCTGTTCTAATTGGAAGCCGGATCGTCAACGTCGAGTTCTCCACCAATCGAGTTTATCCTACCTGTCGGAAGATCGGGACCCCGTCCCCCATCGGGGTCATGTGGATTAGTGAGACAATGTGGATGGCCGAGAAGTGTGCGCAGATCTCCGTAGTTTCCCGGTGCACGATGCCTAGCAACATCCACATGAGGGAATTGAAACTAAGGTGGAGTAGGTCCATGAAGAGAGGGATCACATGGACCTAATACCTCCTGGGGCATAAGCCCGATCTGGAAAAGACAAAGGAGTTGCTCTCGGGCTGCAACAAGGCAAGCACGGGTTATCCAAAGTTCATGAAGAAGGCACCCATGAGTGCGGTCCAATGTACGAATCAAGCTCGGCAAAGAACAAATGGTCGGGTTACCCTCAAGCTCTAGTTCAACAAAGTGGTTGATGTCGGTGCAGGAACCTAGGTGTGGAAACAATATGTATGGAGCTCGAGTAAGCTCCTAATGCTCACCACGAAGATGTCACATGGCAACTTCACCTCTTGAATAGCCTATCCTGGAATTGGTATGGGACACTACGTGGCACACTGTTGAGACCCATGTGGAGGGTACCCTTGGTTTGATGATGAATATATGTGACCAGATGGAATTTGAAGTGTTTTGAAAATTTTAAATGGTGCATTTGTGGAAATTGCCGTGGAATTTAAACCGGACCATTGTGCTGAGCTTGGGCTAGGTGATAGTTTTGATCCGACGTGGTCCGGTGGAATTTGTTAAGTTGACACGTGGTGTGTTAGGGCTTACTAATTGTGGTGTCACAAATGTGATGGACTAACCTTACAGGTGAGGTAAGGTGTGTTGGTTTCGTGTGTGTTCACCAGAGTGATGCAGGTATCGGCGGGTACGTGGCGGACGCTTCGCGGGGATAGCTGGAGGCTGGTGCTTCCGTAGGCGTGCAAGCGACCAGGTTCGATGGCCTGGCGATCAAATGAGTTGGTGTACTCAAGAAACTTAGCCATGGCAGGGAACCTGAGGCAGCTGGAGGCTGCGGCGTCGGTAACCTGGTGGCGAAGTTGATCTGACCGGTGGGCCCAGGCATGGGCTAGCGACGGAGGAAGCTGCGAAGATATTTTCCGAAGAAATATGTGGAGAATATTCCCTCTCGGGAGTGTGTCTTGTAGTGTGTGAGTTGTACACTACTCATCCTCAAATGAAGGGTGGAGATAAGCTCTAGGGTTTAGGGCATCTCACCCTTGGGCTATAAATAGAGGGGGAGTGAGGCACCTTCTCCTCATCCCCTTAGAGCTGAAAATTTCACAAATAGAGAGGGTAAGTTGGGTGTGTTTTGGGTGGCACTTAGAGTACCTGCGACCACATGGAGTGTGGTTTGTAATCCCCAATTTCTATGCAATGAAATCTTTCTTCTCCATGAGTATCTTGCATTGATTTGCTCATAGTTTTTCTTATTTTCGTTTTCCCTTTTGAAGCTCTTGTTTTGGGAAGAACTTGGATGATTTATTGTTATTTATTTGTGGTTTATAATTCCTTGAGGTTGCTAATATGATTTTATACACACTTTGCAACCATATGAGAGGCAAGAGATCAAGTTCTTGACTTGTTGCTAATCTGTACAGAAACTTTCTTCCGCGCAGTAGTCAATAAAAGATTTTTAGAAAATCTATAAAACTCATTTTGGGATGATTCCAGTTTGAAAAGATGCGTGACTCATATACCCATCTGTGGTAAACATTTGAAGTCCAAGTGAGAACAAATTCTGAAGAATCTGCTTTTGCTTTTCTAAATGTGACTTTGATCATTTGGCTTGGTCTTCTTTCCTAAAGCAAGATTTGAACTGATTCCTCTCTTTTGGACACTTGACAACCAGGATTGTGAATGAAACAATTCCCACATATTCCATGACTCTTAGTCATGCGTGCTATGGGTACACATAATTGTCATGTTGTTCGGGTTTTGGTGAAAATGGTAGCGTCGAAAATTTGTAGCGTCTATTCACCCCCTTCTAGCTGCCTAGCTCAGGTCTTCACACATTTCTTGTAGTGATATCAACCGTGGCGATGTAATCCTCCATGCTTGGTCCTTGGGGGTCGACGTAGACGACATACTCAAGGACATAGGTGTAGTTGGTGCTCCAGAGTAAGTCTCGCAGAAGTGTGGGGACTTCAACTCCATCAGCACGCGTAGCACAAACGAGTTGTCCACGGGTCATCTCCCAGATGGAAAGGGGATGGATATTAGAGAAATTCAGATTTGTAAATCAAATGAATGTAAGGTGAGAACGATAACAAATAGATAGGGAAAAAAAATTAGCAAGTCTTAGTTTCAAACTCTTTTGGTAGTTAAAGTAGTTTGAACTCAAAATATTTTCAATCTAGCTAGCGGCCGTGCTAAGTTCTAACCTACAGTCACCTGTGCTCTGATACCAACCCTGTAGTATCTCCTTAATTTTCACTCAGCTTATTAGAGATATAGCTTGATCGCGGCATGCACTAATTGAATACTAACATACAGGCCAACCCGAGGTGAGCCGAGTACGTTAGCGCTCAATCCGACTACACCAGCACAAGAAATCCCTACTAAAATGAGTGCGAACTTGAGTATCGGATATGTGCTTAGTGACGGCTCCAAAGATCAGCTACCATCTCACACATATCCTCATTTGGATCGAATCCCTGTCTTATGTTACCATCTGGCTTGGTTCTAGCGCATAACCCCGTAACAAATTCATTGCCGACGGTGACCCCCGATTCACCACCAGTCGACAATATATCTTTTAGATATTATTTATTAAACCTTCTAGGTATTGGTATTTGTAATTATCTCTAAGTGGTTGAACTACAACCAAATGCCCTATTCAGTAGGTCTTACACATATAGTTGTACCACTATAACCAGTCTTACCTTGGCATTTAGGGGATCAAACAATTTTCCATTATCACCAATTTACATCGTATCTTCAGTGTACAAACTTATACCTTCAGGGCAATAAGGAACACCACTACTCTCCCAACTACTGGCAGGAGATGCACGTCACTAGTGCTCATGTGGTGAACTTCCAGTATCGGGTATCAATGGGTCATCGTCCACTCTAGGGGACCATTGGTCTATATTAAATATCGACTGGTAATTAATCTTCCTTCAGGGAAGTGCTTATGTTCCTACAGTGAACTCATTTTTCTTCAGGAAAGAATCCTTACTTCTGGAAGAGATTATCAGGTATGAGATTCATTAATGTGTCGCAATTTTATCATTTTCTATAACAAGGGATAATGAGTTCTACTGAGATCTCAACAAGGATTTTCAACTGCATATTTATTTGTATCATCTGCCAAAGTTACTATTTAGCGAAACATTTATTACGCATAGGAGAGTAAGATCAGTTCAGGGACCATGAACCAGGGATTTCACCACCTCATTACTAATAATGACCCAGAGTTAGAGCTATTGGCTCTCAAACTCCAATCATCCTCATGGTTCGTCCTAAGTTGCTTGTCATATTACCCGATACAGGAGCTACAGGAACCATGCTATGTACTTAGTTTAGGATCCTTATAATAGTAACTTAAGAGGAACAATATGTGTCGACGATTTTCTCTCCACGTCTCATAAATGAGCACTTTCCAATATTAACTAGAATTTTGCTATTTTCCAACATAAAAATTCTTTGTCGTCCCGCATTCCCAACACTATAACATGCACGCATTAACTTGCTGGGTATTCATCTTCAGGATGATCTTTTTCATGAGGCTTATTACCTTCAGGATAATTTCTCTTTAGGAGAATTCCAGGAGTGATGAGCAATTGTTTGACAAGTGCTATTGGATCTAATAGCCGCAGGCGTCCCTGCAGACTTTAGACCATGACCCAACAAGTCAATTTCCGCAAAGGTGGATATACTATTCAATCCGGGGTATTCCACTCTTAACGACTCATTTACTACAGGTAAATGATTTCTAACTCCTTTAAATATCTGACAGTCTCCTCGCTACTGGCGTACAGGAGTATTAACTATTGAGTGAATCTTTACAATCAAGATCTCATAGGCATTTATACATAAGACGAAACTGGGCAATTCTGTCCCCTAATGCCGAGATCTGATTTTTACAAAACCATGCTTACAAAATCCCCTTTCATGAGCGCAAGACAAATGGAACTACAGGTCCAAAGTCCCCAACTACAGGTGGGAGCTCAAAAGTGCATGCTCGATGGTGATATTATTTGTGAAATATCTCGATGCCACGCATTACTATTGGGGGCTAATTATTTATATGCAGTGAGCTTAGACTTATATATTCTATTTGCCATACGCTTGCTCTGAGCTATCATATGTCCGCGCTAGGTGGCATGCCCACGCTACGTTGCTGCACACCCTACTGGGGCGGCGCACTCGTGCTGCGCCACTAATCATCCCAACAAATTATGGATTGCAAAGTCTAGCTTCTTAATTTAATATTGCCCAATTACTCATACCATATATCTAATTAAACTTCAGGTTTAATATAAATGCGACATAATTCAATATGCATGAAACTTTACTATTCAGCAGAAACACAACAAATACTACATGTATGCCATATAACAGTCAACTTCATGTGACAACAAGTTTATGGAGGTGTGATTATATTCAAATAACACATAACTTCAGGCATGTTGTAGCGACTTCAGGCGCTAGTGACGATATAGATGCAGTCCCACCACAATCTTTAAAAGTCACTTATTCAAATAGACCATTATCTCGCATTTGGGATTATTCTGCTTCAAGCAAACCAATATGACTTCAAGTCATAATGAAATTGCAAAACTAATATGACTACTGGTTATAATTTGCATATTACTTCAGGTAATAATACAATTACCCGTCACATGGGCTTAAGCAATTGCTTTGGGCCCGTGCCTAGGCAGCACATGCTTAGGGCGCCCGCTTGTTCACGTCCGTCGGAGCCAAATATTTCCCAAATTAACCATATGGAAACATTCGCAATCTCTCCAATAAAAGGACAAATTAATGTTGTGAGCATCTTTGAGCCCTAATTCGTTTAGTGGCATTGATGACGTATACTTTTGCGCTAGGGAGTTCTTGGACGTTTCATGGAACCCTAGCGAGGCTTCGGCGATCTTTTGAGCTGCTTCGAGATGATCTAAACATGACCGAGCGAGTGATGAGATCATGTGTATGTTTAGGAGTAGCTAGGTTTTATTTTTGTCGCCCATGCTTTAAGAGGGGTCCAATCGTTTCGATCGTGCCAAGTCTATTTTTGTCCTAGCCCTCAAGCCATACACAAATATTTAGAGATCCCAAACTGTTCAAAATCTCCTGAACCGAGCCTTTTCTGTGCTCATCGGACCGGGTCCGGTCGCCATCGGACCGGGTCCGGCGAGCTCAACCCTAGAACCAGTTTTCTGTTTCTGGTCGGACCGAGTCCGGTGCCGTCGGACCGGGTCCGACCCCTCCGGACCTCGTCTGACAACGCCTATGTTCCAGCGCCAATAGCTCCGTTGGACCGGGTCCGATAGCATGTGTGTCAGCCGAGGTTGAGGCATGGTTGCAGCCATCGGACTGGGTCCGATGACCATCGGACCAGGTCCGACGGTACTGTAACGGCTAGTTTTTTGAGTCTTCCCGAGATCCAACGACTAGTTCCTCTCCGGGGGGTATTTATTGACCTGGGTAGGCAGCCATTACTGAGGTTTGTTGCTCCACTTCACCTATAGCCAACATCTACACATTTTAGGGGTGTTCTAGAACCATTCCTCCACCAATTCATCCACCACCTACCTTTCCCCAAACCGAGCTTCATGAAAGTCCTTCGATTTGGCATGATCGAGGCGATTCGGGCTTATTACTCTTGAAGACGGTGTTCTTCTTGGAGGTGTGGGCTTGGGAGTAGGCCTTGGCTTGTGGCTACTCTCGAGTCGGTGTGAAGGTGACGGAGTGCACCTCGCCGGAGTGGCGGAACGACTACCGGGGAGTAAACGAGGCGTGTGGCTCAAGAGGGAGCCGGTCCTTGTGCGCAAGGGCTAGCCTCAACGGAGAGTAGGAGTGGTGACTCCGAACTTCGGTGAAACAAATACCGTGTCACCTCTCTTGTCTCTTTTAGTTCCGCATTTACTTCTCGCTTGTTTTCTTTGATTGTTTTGGTGAGATGATATAGATTGCTAGTGAGTGCCGTTTAATTTGCTTCCGCTTAATAGGACAATAGTTTTTAGAATTGGGTAACTCTTAATCTTGTTGCTTAATCAAGTATAACCCAAATAAATTTAAAATTGCCTATTCACCCCCTAGGCCTTAAAGTTCCTTTCAAGTGGTATCAGAGCATAGGATCTCCCGTTGCAGCTTAACGGCTCGGAGATGGCCACTAAGGAGGGGGCCAAGATTTACATAGGAAAAGCTCCTACTTTCAATGGCACAAATTACTCCCATTGTAAAATTAGCATGCAATGTTATTTGGAAGCTCTTAGGTATGATGTTTGGATTGTTTGTGAGTCCGGTTATCCGTCTCCCGTCAATCCTTTGTCCCTCACTCCCACCGAGATAGAATATCGGCGATACAGCGCCATAGCTAGAAATGATTTACTTTCCAATGTGAGTGTTGATGTGTTCAACCGCATTAGCAATCTCACAAAAGCTAATGAAATTTGAAAAACTTTGAAAGAAATTCATGTTGGTAGCTCGGAGCTAGTTGAGGAGAAATTAGCTCTTGCTAGGAGACAATTTGATCATTTCAAGATGCTACCTAATGAGAGTGTGAATGATATGTTCTCTAGGTTGAACCTGATCACCAACGACATCGGCATGTGTGGCAAGCCCATGTAGGATATTGATGTTTGCCGGAAGATTCTCGATATCGTTCCATTCGAGTTCAACCCACTTGTCACTATGCTCCAAAATAGCAAAAAATTGAAGACTCTCACTCCAACTAAGCTCCTCGGAAAGCTTGCTTCGTATGAAATGAGGATCAATGGTTATGATGATTCTTCTTATGCCAAGAAGACCATTGCTCTTCCAGCTCAAGCAAAAGCAAAGAAGAAAAAGATTGAAGAAAGTGATAATGATTCCTCCGATGATGGGATTCCGGAAATAGAGGAGTTAGCTCTTCTAGTCAAGCGCTCAAGAAAACTAATCAAGAGAATAACATTTAGAAATGGAGGTTCGTCATCAAGGCGTAAACCAATCTCCGAAATGCGATGTTACGAGTGTGGGGAGAAGGGTCACTTGGCAGCGGATTGTCCCATGAACAAGAAGAACAAAAGTAAGTTTAGAGATCAAGAGGGAGATGAGGATGACAAGAAGAAGCATAGGCACGATCGCAAAAGCGAGAACAAGTTTAAGGATAAAAAGAAGGCTCTTGTAGTTGAAAAATCAAAAAAGAAGGAATGCTCAAGCCCTCATCGTCATCCTCCTCATCCGAAGAAGAAGAAGATACAAGATCTCATGGTTTAGCCGGACTCGCCATCAAGGAAAATGATCCACCGGCTATTCCTAAACAAAGACTTTGTTTAATGGCCGACATGCAAAATGAGATCATTGTGGAGTGGATCACCGATGGTGAAGACTCTTGGGCGGACACATCCGAGGATGAATCTCATATCACCAAAGTCTCCGGAGTCGCCATCAACCAATCCTCAACCTCAATGTGTCTTATGGCTTTGGAGGATAAGGTAACAAATGATAAACCCTCTCTAGTTGAGCTTACTCGTTTGATTGATGATTTAAACAATGCTCTAGAGAAGGAAAAATCTAAGTGCAAAAAGTTGATGAAGGTGCACAAAGAGCTTGCTAATGAATTTGAAATTTTGCTTAAAAAACATGAATCTCTAGAAGATAATTATGAAGCTCTTAGTTATCAACTTGAAATTATAGAAAATGATCAAGTTATGGTTAAGTGTAATCATGAAAATACCATTAATGATTGCTCAATTATTAGATGCAATGTTGGTGTGACTTGTGATTTGATTGACACTATTAATGGGCCCGTTAGCATGTCATTTGACACATCCTTGGCCTTGTCACCCACCATCACCCCTAATGCTAGCTCTTCAACATCCACTAGTATCACACCCTTGTTTGAAAATGTGTGCAATTTGGATAGTTGTGGCTTTGCTTCTTGTTCCAATGAGCTACTTAAAGAAAATTTGATTTTAAAGGATAGAATTGAGCAATTAGATACCAAATTGGTTAAATTAATTGTTGGGAGCTCAAACCTTGACAAGATGTTTCGGGAGCAAAGGTATACCTTGGGCAAGAATGGTTTGAGGTTCATCCTCGGGGATTTGCCAAAAGACGGTTGGGGTAAGCCCAAGCTTACTTTTATCAAGACGAGTACTCATTGTCATTTATGTAAGGGTAAAGATCATAGAGCCGTTGCTTGCACTCTAGCTAGATCATCAAAATTCATGTCTCAAACTCAAGTCTTAAATGCTAGCTATATGTTGTCAAAGAGAAACGGCTCCACTTTTGCTAAGTACATTGGTGCTCCCAAAGATGATAAAAATGTGAAAGCCGTTTAGGTGCACACGTGTTTGATGACTAACCCCAAAGGACCCAAGAAGAAGTCTTTGGTACCTAAATCCCAAGCTTAATCTCATGTGTGTAGGTGAACTAAAAGAGCCGCGGTCGGCATTGGATCTTCGATAACGGTTGTACTCAACATATGATCGGCTCCTCTCGTATGTTCACCTCACTAGAAGAGGAGAAGGACCCCGACCACAAGATCACATTTGGGGACAACTCCAAGTAAAAGGTAATCGGTATAGGTAAAATCGATATATCCAACGACCTATCCATCTCAAATGTTCTTTTGGTTGAAGCTTGCAATTTCAATTTTCTCTCCGTTGCTCAAGTGTGTGATTTGGGTTTTGATTGCCATTTCTTTAGTAGTGGCATTCGTGTCGTTTCTTCGATTGATCAAAGTGTTACTTTCGAGGGCAAACGATTTTTAAACTTGTATTTGATCGATTTCACTAATCGTGATTCTTTGCAAAACAAGACTTGTCTTGTAGCCAAATCTTCACTTGGTTGGTTATGGCATAGACGTCTTGGACATGTCGGAATGGGCACTTTGAAAAAGGTTTTTAAGCACGAACTAGTTGTTGGAGTGAAGGATGTGAAGTTTGAGAAAAATAGATTGTGTAGCGCTTGTCAAGCCGGTAAACAAGTGGCTAATCCTCATCCTTCGAAGGCGTTTATGTCAATATCCCGACCACTTGAACTTTTTCATATGAATTTGTTTGGCCCAACCACCTATGCTAGCATAGGAGGTAATTCTTATTGTCTTGTGGTTGTTGATGATTTTTCTCGCTTTACTTGGGTGTTTTTCATTGCAAATAAAACTTTTACCGGTGATGTTTTCAAACGGTTTGCCTTAAAAGCACAAAAGGAGTTCGACTCCTATATAAAGAAGGTGAGGAGTGATAACGGCACCGAGTTCACTAATTCAAATATTGAAGATTTTTGTGATGAGTTAGGTATTAAACATGAGTTCTCGGCGGCCTATACTCCTCAACAAAACAGAGTAGTGGAGAGGAAGAACCGGACGTTAATCGAGATGGCCAGAACGATGCTTGATGAGTATGGCACGCCACATGCTTTTTGGACGGAAGCCATCAACACGGCGTGTCATGCAATCAACCGCCTCTACCTCCATCGACTCCTTCACAAGACTTCATATAAACTCCTAGTGGAACGAAGACCCAACATTTCATATTTTCGAGTCTTTGGGTGCAAGGTATACATTTATAGGAAGATGACTCATTTGGGTAAGTTCCAAAAGAGGTGTGACACCGGTATCATGCTAGGTTACTCTTCTCACTCTAAAGCTTTTCGTGTTTACAATTCTTCCTCCGGTCGTGTTGAAGAGGCATATGATGTGAAATTTGATGAATCTAAAGGTTCACAAGATGAGCGAGATATTTTGAGCATTGTAGGTGATGAGCCACTTTGCGACGTCATGGATTTGATGGAGGTGGGTGAAGTTCGACCCCCACCGGAGCTAAAGGATGAAAACGAAGATGAACACTCCATCTCTATCGATCCTCCATCACAAGCTCAATGCACCTCTCCAACAACAAAAGACGGAGAATTGGACGAGACTCAAATCAATCACATTGATCAAGCTCAAGAAGAAGACGATGATCGACAAATATCCATCCAACAACATCGCTCTATTGCCAAGGATCATCCTATCGATCAAGTCATCGGCAATCTTAATCAAGGCGTAAGAACTCGTTCACATATTAAAAGTTATTGTGAGCATCACGCGTTTGTTTCCATTGTTGAGCCTAAGAATATTGATGAGGCGTTGGCGGATGTGGATTGGATACTTGCCATGAACGAAGAATTGAACAACATCACCCGCAATGAAGTTTGGGAGCTTGTGGAGAGACCAAGAGATCACAATGTAATTGGCACCAAATGGGTCTTCCGCAACAAGCAAGATGAAAATGGTGAAGTGGTTCGTAACAAGGCAAGATTGGTGGCACAAGGATTCACTCAAGTTGAAGGTCTTGATTTTGGAGAAACATATGCGCCGGTTGCTCGACTCGAAGCTATACGGTTACTCTTAGCATTCGCATCTCTTTATAACATTTTTCTTTATCAAATGGATGTTAAAAGTGCCTTTCTAAATGGTTTTCTTAATGAGGTTGTATTTGTTGAGCAACTGCCCGGTTTTGAAAACCTTGAATACCCTAACCATGTCTATAAGCTCACTAAGGCGCTATACGGTCTCAAGCAAGCTCCTAGAGCATGGTATGAGCACCTTAGGGACTTCCTCCTACAAAAGGGATTCAAAACGGGTGCGATTGATTCCACTTTGTTCCTAAAAATGATTGACAATGATTTATTTATTTGTCAAATTTATGTGGATGACATTATATTTGGATGCACTAATCAAGCTCTTTGCAAGGATTTTAGAAATATGATGTCCAAGCAATTCGAGATGTCAATGATTGGAGAGCTCACATTTTTACTTGGATTTCAAATTAAACAACTCAAAGAGGGGACCTTCGTGAGCCAAGAAAAATATATTAAGGATCTCCTCAAGCGCTTCTCAATGATGGATTGCAAGCCGATCAAGACACCTATGGCCACAAATGGCCATCTAGATTTGAATGAAGGAGGAAAGCCCGTGGACCAAAAGCTATATCATTCCATGATCGATTCGCTTCTCTATCTTACCGTTTCTAGACCCGATATAATGTTTAGTGTGTGCATGTGTGCTCGTTTTCAAGTTCCCCTAATGAAGTGCATCTAGTTGCCGTAAAACGCATTTTGAGATACTTAAAATTCACTCCTAGCCTAGGGCTTTGGTACCCCAAGAGAGCGCGTGTTGAGCTTCTTGGCTATTCCGACTCGGATTATGCCGGTTGCAAAATTGATCGCAAAAGCACCTCGGGGGCTGTCACTTATTAGGACGCTCACTCGTGTCATGGGTTTCGAGGAAGCAAAACTCAGTGGCGCTATCTACCGCGGAAGCGGAATATGTGGCGACGGGAGTTGTTGTGCTCAACTCTTGTACATGACACGGATGCTTAGTGACTTTGGGCTAAAATTTTTAAAAGTGCCTCTTCTTTGTGATAATCAAAGTGCGGTAAAAATTGCCAATAATTCAGTTCAACATTCCCGTACCAAGCACATCGATATCCGTCAGCACTTCATTCGTGATCATGTTGCCAAGGGTGACGTTGTGCTTGCGTACGTGAGAACGGAGGATCAATTAGCGGATATCTTTACCAAACCCTTGGATGAGGCACGGTTTTGCAAACTACGAAATGAACTAAACATACTAGATAGGTCCAACGCGCGTTGATTGTTTCTGGGTCTTATTTGAATTTCTTTCGATTACTTTTTCACCCGTGTTACATTTAGGGGAATTTGAGTTTATCTCATAATTTCACAACTCTTATTTATTGTGCAGAAATCAATTTGTTTTGAGTTAGCACATTTTGCCCTATATTTTAGAGCAAAACAAATTTGAGCCTCATAGTATATCTCATATCCTCTTACCATTTCAAAATTCTCAAAATTTAAAAACTCATCCCTTTGAGAAATGCTTCATTTGAATAAACCTTTTTGATAAAAATTTCTTACTTGTTTCAAAGGTCTTGAAAATGCTTTAATAAAAAAACTATGTGCTTAAACTCTAAAATGGACCATATGCTTGAATTGACATGTCAATTGCATTATCAAGACATATTTTAGGTCCATACATTTCCTTGATCACAAGATCAAAATTTGAGTTTGAAGGTGGATGTTGTTTAGAATTTACCTTATATATATCTCATTCCCTTCAAAACTAAGTCTTTCAAAATTGCTTCGAAAATTGCTCCAAAATTTGAATTTTCTTGGTTCTTGAGCAAAATAGGAGAAAAATCCCTTCAAAAGCATTAAGATTTAAATCCAATATGGGTTGAGCCCGTCCGGCCTCTCGGAGAAAGTCCGGTGTTGTTTGACTCGGTTTCGACGGATTTTTCAATCCATCGGACCCAGTCCGACCACCACCGGTCCCGGTCCGATGGGTTGGCTGGCTGGGCAGTTATTAGCCTCTCTGTCGGACCCAGTCCGACGGTCATCGGACCCAGTCCGGTGAAGTCCCTCCTGTTTTTGGCTAAGTACCTGTCTGCATCGGTTCGGTCAGACCCAGTCCGACGGTGTTCGGACCCAGTCCGACAGAGTGTACTGTTCGCTGTTCTGCGCGCAGACGGCTCTATCGGACCCGGTCCGACGGCGTCGGACTCGGTCCGATGACTGGATTGCGGCCCTATTTTCTGATCCGTACCTCTCTGTCTTTCCTCTCTCTCCTCATTTGCCCCTTGCCTCTCTCCCTCAACCCAGGCCACCGCCCCTCCTCTCTTCGACGGCGCGGCTCCTCCGGCGATCTCCGGCGACCACCCTCTTCATCTCCGGCCTCCCCTCGTCTTCCTCTTTGATTCCCACCGTGGGGATCCACGAGAGGCGGCTCGATCTGTGCGTGGCTCCTCTCTCAAGCTCCTCTCCTCTTCCCTACCGAAAGAGGCCTTGGGGACTCATATGCACGCACGACGGGGTTGGCTTTTGTCTAGGATCGGTAAGTCGCGTTGTAAGGCTCTCGATTCACTCCTTCTCTTTCCTTTCCTAAGTGCTAGGATTTGAATCGTGTTTTCCCGCGCTCGTATATTAGGCTTTGTGGAGTGGTTGTAGAACCCAGGTCTTTAAGTTCACCGGAGCGGATCGATGTCTCGACGTCTCAGAAATTTGGGCAAGTCAATTGCAAGAGCAATAGGCACTGGGGGGCAGTGGTAGTCAGGGCGGCAGAGGTGATCGAGATGACACTGCGTCTGTGGGCAGTTTTGCACCTCCTCGCACTAGGAGGGGCACCCAGCAGCAGCGACAGCGCCAGCGTGATGCCGTAGATTGGATTCAGCGGCTTGCGGGAGAGTCCTTTGTGACCTGCGATGATGACAGTGATGAGGATTATGTCGATGAGGCTCAACAGGAGGACACCACTGCATCTGAGACTTTGGTCCCTGAGGATGATCCCGTAGATGACAATGTGCTTCTCCTAAGCATGGAAGTGTTGAGAAGAAAGCGGGTCGTTCAACGTGATAGATGGTTCCCTGAGAATAGAGAGGACACAAATGACTTTCGGTTCCATACCAAGTTCCAGAAGCAGCTCTTTTTGTGTTTCTCCAGACCGCAGAAGAGCTCACGGGACCCACATTATATCGATTGGCATGAGATCACCGCTTTCATGGGGCCCAGTATATACAACTATTTCAACACCACTCCTGGTCTGGCAGATCTTTTATCCAATGCTCAACTGACATGGGGGAGGAGAGACATTGTGAGTTCTTCACTACTGTGTTGCCTGCCAATGATCAGTCGGAGTTCAACTATTATCATTCCATCGACGGCAGGGTTCACGGTCTCTCTTTTGCTGAGATGAACTACGCTCTTGGCACCCATGACTCCGGAGCTGATCTGCACGGCTTAGCCTTTGACACTGGCATGTGGTCAACCAGATATCCACCAGAGGAGGACATTCGCTTTATGTATCTGGACCCAGAGGCAGATGACTACAGCATTGAGAAAAATCAGTTGAAGGCAGAGCCGGCTTTGATGCATGTCATTCTCAGGCGCACCTTCTTTGTGCGAGGCGGGAACAGAGATCGAATTCCCCCTATTATCAGTTGGTTCATGCTATATCTTTTCCAGGGGAGTATGATCAACATTGGTGCGACTATATTTGGAGAAATTGATGATGCCATCTAAACGGAGGTTGACATGTCATTGCCACTTGGACCATATATCGGACTTTTGCTTTCTAGAACTAGCCGAGTACCTGAAGAGGAAATTGGTCAGTGGGATAAGAAAATCAGAAAACACCAGATGAAGCAGTTCTTGTCCGCTCTTGTCAGCAGGCCAAAGGTTGGCGATGCTCCTCCGGGTTCCCCTCCAGCACCGGCACCTACATATGCACCTCCGCCTGCTCCTGCCGCTTCAGGTGTTCCCATGGGAGGTCCTTCTGCTTCAGGTGCTCCTATGGGAGGCTATGGCTACCCCGCAGCTCCTCCACCATGGTTCGATCTAAGTCCCCTGCTACATGAAGTGCAAGCCCTTCGAGCTGATCAAAGCAACTATCAGAGGGAAATGAGAGCTGATATGACTGCATTCAGAACTGATATCACAGCAGTGATAGCTGCCACTCGACAACAATTGGATACCATGGTTGGTCAGCAAACTTATCTGCAGGAAGAGCTTGGCGTGATGAAGTCTGCAGTGATGCACATGGACACTCACTTTATGCCCTATACTCCAGGGACACATCCCTTTCAGTGGTATGATCAAGCTCAGAGTGATTATCAAGAGTATCCGCGGCAATCTCAGCAGGCCCCTCAGCCAGGATATGCTCAAGCTTCAGCTCCTCCTCCTGTTGGTGGTTCTCCATCCCGCTCCGCTAGGTCGAAATCCAAGAGAGCGCGCTCCTCTCCTTCTAGCAATCTGGGTGGGCTTAGTGGTGAAGGCGGCGAGCGTGAAGATTAGAGAGCTTTTCCCTATGTGTCACTTGTTGACAAAGGAGGAGAAGAATAGAGCTCTTTTGGCTTAGTCTCTTTTGGCTTAGTGGGTTGGTTTCTAGTTTGAACTCTATTTGTGTTGGCCTGTATCTTTTACTATGCATGAACTTAGGGAGAGTTTCCTTTCTATTGTGCACAAATTCGTCGAGCTGTGGTTGCGTTCAAATCTTAAATTTGTACTTGTGCTCTCTTGTTTATCTTTGTGCTATGTATCTCTTGTTCTTGCACTTTTGCACTAATCCTTTTGCAGCTCAAAAATATAAGATCTCTATTGGTTGTCATCAAGTACCACAAAAGGGGAGATTGTGAGCATCGTTGAGCCCTAATTCGTTTAGTGGCATTGATGATGTATACTTTTGCGCTAGGGAGTTCTTGGACGTTTCATGGAACCCTAGCGAGGCTTCGGTGATCTTTTGAGCTGCTTCGAGATGATCTAAACATGACCGGGCGAGTGATGAGGTCATGTGTAGATTTAGGAGTAGCTAGGTTTTATTTTTGTCGCCCATGCTTTAAGAGGGGTCCAATCGTTTCGATCGTGCCAAGTCTATTCTTGTCCTAGCCCTCAAGCCATCCACAAATATTTAGAGATCCCAAACCATTGAAAATCTCTTGAACCGAGCCTTTTCTGTGCTTATCGGACCGGGTCTGGCGAGCTCAACCGAAGAACCAGTTTTCTGTTTCTGGTCGGACCGAGTCCGGCGCCGTCGGACCGGGTCCGACCCCTCCGGACGGAGTCCGACAGCGCTTATAGCTCCGTCGGACCGGGTCCGACAGCGTATGTGTCAGCCGAGGTTGAGGCATGGTTGCAGCCATCGGACCGGGTCCGATGACCATCGGACCGGGTCCGACGGTACTGTAACGGCTAGTTTTTGGAGTCTTCCCGAGCTCCAACGACTAGTTCCTCTCCGGGGGGTATTTATTGACCTGGGTAGGCAACTATTACTGAGGTTTGTTGCTCCACTTCACCTATAGCCAACATCTACACATCTTAGGGCTGTTCTAGAGCCATTCCGCCACCAATTCATCCACCACCTACCTTTCCCCAAATCGAGCTTCATGGAAGTCCTTCGATTTGGCATGATCAAGGCGATTCTGGCTTATTACTCTTAAAGACGGTGTTCTTCTTGGAGATGTGGGCTTGGGAGTAGGCCTTGGCGTGTGGCTACTCTCGAGTCGGTGTGAAGGTAAAAGACCAGGATCGGCGACTAGAGGGGGGTGAATAGGAGCCCTGACGGCGTGTTCACCGCTCAACCACTGCGGATCACACCCCTAGTCAGATTTTCGTGTAGCTAGCCGACCAGCCGAGCTCGATTCGATTGAGCGCCGGACGCGGCGAAGAGCAACACACGGGGTTTACCCAGGTTCGGACCCCCTCGCGGGTAATAGTCCTACTCCTGCCGAGCCTTCGCTCTTTTCTTGGTTGTGGTTGAATGGAATGTGTTTACAGAGTGCTTCCGAAAACTTCCGAGACCTCTCCTCCCTCTCTCTCCTCCCATCTTATACAAGCCTTGAACTGGCGGAGAGAGCCGAGGGAGTAGGTAGTACAGTACTTTCGGTACAGTTGATAAGACAAAAAGGACGGGACAGGAGAGACGAAAGCGTGCTGCTACTGCGCC